>QVRM01005703.1:0-140533 GCA_003439945.1 Dermanyssus gallinae | reverse complement strand
TATTCTGCAGATTATGCTCCACTCACGGGTTGAGCAGAAGTGGCCAAACGAGCATAGTAAATGTGCTTACAATGTTTGTCGAAGTTTCACGGCTTTTAGATGCAATAACGTAACTATTTTTTTGTTTTAGAAGTACCTACCTGCATGGATGCTAGAACATACTATTGATCTTTGTTCTGATCTTGTTTGATGAGGAAGCCACCCTTGTATTACTTTACAGTTAATGGATTCATCTCGCTTAAATATTTGATGCGGTTGGCCCATTTGGAAATTCAATGGGGTATCAAATGAAATACCGTTGCTCAAAGTTTTTTAACGCTTTAAGAATTGAACTATTGGTAGTTTTGAATACATGATGATTTAAAGTTCTACAAGGCGTCTGCGGTGCCGGGTTCTGAGACCCTCTCTCTCTAGGAGTCTGTGAAAAATACATGAGACCCTCCAACTGAGAGTCAAATCACTGAGGAGAGTCAATTACACATGAGGCTCAGCACCGACATGTTGGCTTTATATTATTATGGCGCGCACGCTAAGAGCACAGTTTTCGCAAAACAAATTACATTGCAGTTTACAGAAACACCGATTAGAGGCTTGACTTCAGTTACGTTTGACAGTAGCTGGGATTGTTCTAGCTGCGGCACACCAATGTACATAGAGTACTCGAGTAACTTCTACTTAGGTATTCCACTTAATATCATAATTGTCAGCTGGGGTAAATATATTCGGGTGGTTTGAGAAATCCGACATGTACGCAGCCTCCACCTACAGACCTAAAGAAGTACGGCTAATTCAGGTCGTAACTTTTTGAGGAGCGAGCAATCTAACGTCCACTTGACACCGGTTGTTAGACCGCTGCCTTTGAAATTGGCATGAGAACTGTACATGGCGTAAAGGCATAAAAGCAGACGTCCCTGAAGTCTCTTTATCCTATTCTCTCAACTATTACCAGAGATATACCAGAGAGATCCCCCTTCGACCGTTCAATTGGCTCAAAAGCCCCCCCGGTGCCGCTTCACACCCGTCCTTGGGGAAAAAGGTTATTTCTACAGCTTCTTTCCAGCCTCGGTATGCCGTCGCATTGTTCCCTTAAATCCTCTTTTTCCATTTCCGACCAGCTATCTTCGATTCAGCTTCTCTGTCCTTGCGTTGTAGTGGCATTTTTTCTGTAAATAACATTCGTTGTCTAGCAGAATACACACTGCAATAGAACAGGCAATGCAACAACAACCAACGAAAACGCCGGCAAAGACAATAACCGTTACTAACAACAGTATAATCGTCATGATAAATACAATGTTTATTAATGATTACGTGAATTACATTAACTGAGTGGTTAATAATACTTGTGTCCTCCCCTTTTTTTCCTGTTCGACATTCATTGCTTTTATTCTTAGTCTAGTTGGCGCGTAGCAGGGACCTGCATGAATTAACTGGTTATTCGTGTGTTTGTGGTCTGGAAGAAGGGTGTGGATAAAAAGTAGTCTAGCATAGCGGTACTTGGGCTTCTAGTAGTAGTACTAAGTAGTAGTAGTAGTAGTAGCAGTAGTAATTGATGTAGCAGCGTTTCGTTCGCGAATTTTAGGCTAGAATGTTATTATGTACAACAACAGCCAGAATGTGTGAATTTGTTCTTTTGGTTTATCATTGTTATCATCATCATCACCTCCCCATCCTCCTTCTCCTCACAAACGCAAACTACGAAATAGATCGTCGCATTTTGCGGATTTGGGCACGAACAGTAAGCTCTAGTGGGCTTCCTCTTGACCCTGTCCATGTCCTGGTCTACGTCGAACCTGTAACCATGCGCGTCATAACGAGGCTCACGTGAGCGAGTAAGGTGAGCTTACATCTTCTCTTGTCCACATATTTGTTTTTTGTTGTTGTCGTTGCTGTTGTTGTTGTTTTGCTGGTACCCGCCGTCCTGAAAGATGTTCACCTCGATGGGTTGCATGGCCCAGGTCATGAACCTCGGGTTAGCCGTATGCCCTGCTTGATTTTGAGCTGTACCACGTCGTGGCATCATTAAAGCATCACATGCGAACGTACATAATGACAATGGTGGCCGTGACAATTGAAGCTAATATCTGTATTATTTTTCGTCGTCGTCGTCGTCGTCGTCATCGTTCTCGCTGCCGTTCTTTTTGCTGCACTTTTTGTTTGATGTCGTAATGCTGTCCTCGCTCGAAGCTATGTTGTTGTTTTTGGCGTGTGTCCATCCATGCGCTCGGAGATTGCTGTTGAGGCCTGTAGCGGAGATTGCTGTGCTCAACTTCCACGTTTGCCATAAGCACGACTTGCCCTAATGTGGCTTTATTCATACAATGGTACGTTACACTTGATGCTGCTACTGTTGTCGTCGCTGCTGCTGCTTTGCCGCCGTCGCTTTTAATACTTAGTTTTGGTGTGCTATATTCCGCGTGGAGTAATCTTGTAATCGATTTACGTTCTTGCTTATTGCCGGTTACCCGGTGGGCGATTTACTTTTGATCAAAGTTTCTGTACTGCCGGACGGTCGTAATGTCATCACTTGCGTACTTACCACGATATCGTGATAAATGTTATATATATATATATATATATATATATATATACACATATATATATATATATAGGTAGGTAACTTTGCGTGGATTCGATTATGTTATGATTTCGTCAGTGACGTGCGGCCATTCAAGACACCAATTGTGGACTACAGTACGAGCCAACGAGCTGCCTCATGACCGCCAAGAAGGCTGTTTTTGTGTAACTTGCGTTTTCAAACACTCTACTCTTACTTTAACATTTTTTTGCATCGTCTAGTCATTCTTTCTGGAAACTAGGTAAACATCAGCATCAATAAGGGTAGTCCTAAATTTGTTATCGCCTCGCAGCCTATTGCCCTTTGTCACTACTGGCAAGCCTGCTTGCGGAGTCTGCGCGTGCCACTGCGTGTCGCAGTTGTGGATCGATTGATCTACTTATTTAGCTATCTGTGCGCTCCAGCGCAGTGTGCTCGATTCCGCCTGACCGAGCTAACGCCATCGAGCAAACCACCGCCTCATGTGGTCTCATCAAGACATCATCACACATAATCTATCGCGTTTGATTTCGTTCTTTCACTTGTCTAGTATGTACATGGAGTGGCTATGATATTGATTTACTCGCCATGCACAGCTAAGCTTTCCTTTGGTCAGCTCGAAAGCGAGTTTTTAGAATTGAATACTAACAAATAATCGTTTGATAATCGTAATGACAAGCCTAGTAGGAATAATAGTAGCACAATAATCGTGACCCTGCAAACAGCCGTGTAGGCGAAGTGTATGCTTCTGTTACCGTCGGATTGCATTGATAATATTACCGTAATATATATATATATAGGCTGCCTGCGCAGGCAGGATTGCGCAGCAACGAACCGCATAGCGAGTGAATACTAGTTGCGGGTCGGATTTTAGCAACTGTTACAAAAAGCGGTTGGAAACTGGATTCTAGCAACTGTTACAAAAAAGCGGTTAGAAACTGGATTCTAGCAACTGTTACAAACAATGGGGACATGATGATTGAAAACCTAAAATTATTCAAACAACACACGAGGCAAACAGAAGCCAACGAACCGGGTACTGCTGCATAAAGAATGCTACTTTGTCTACTGCTCCAACAATCACTACTAGTACTACTACGATTGGATAGAAGCGATACGTTTTTTAAAATCTGCTTTTTTTATGGGGGAAAAGTACGTAGCCAGCCGTAACGTAGACGGAAAACCCACGATGGACTCTGTTTGACCGGGTAGCGCTCGTAACATGTGGCAGTGATAATCAGAGCTTTCCAGAAGCTCTACAAACCATTGTGCAGCAGACCGACCGCCGCCACGTCTTGGCTAATCAATCAATCAATCAATTCGTTTCACCTTGTAGAAGGGAACTACATACGCGCCAGCGGTGTTCTTCGCACATCTAGTTAAACGTGTTACTCGTTGCGAGATAACGTCGTGATCTCGATTCCATGACACGTGGTTCGCATTTGAAGGTTCGCCGGCCTAAGCAGAGCATGAGGGCGTGATTCTCTAAACGAAGGATTTATTTGGTTTGAAGACTCCGAGATCCCTAGGACATCGATGAGCGAGACAGAAACGTAAATGGGAAAAAGAGGAAATCCGCCTTACAGGTCATTAGGAGCTCGTCAAGCTCAAAGTGTGGTCATCAAACACAAACTGTGCGACTGTAAGTACGTGGGTGGCGTGTTTGTGTTCTGTGTTGGACATGATAAGAAACATGGACATGAAAAGGACATGAAAAAAAATGAATAGCTTGACGAGCCCGATGATCAGTCTAGAGAAAAGAGCGGTGGGGACAACGGCAACGCAATACCGGCACAAGGTGACAACACTAAACAGGGCACCACAACAGGAATGCGTTCGAACAGACGAATGAAGCGGATCGAAAGATCGTCGTTAAGGCTAATAACAAGCATGTGCCGATTGCCCGCGCTCATAGCGCAGACCGTCGTGCGTCGTGGGCCCCACCTTAGCGTGAAGAATAACAATTCTACAGTGAAGCTGTGCAACCTTGAGCGCTCTAGCTAGTTCTATCTAGGTAGTAGGCCTATTATAGCCTATATAGTCTAGGTATTTCTACGTATCTATTGCTTAGCTAACTAGATCTCTATCTATCTATCTAGCTGCTATCGACGTTTCGGTACGTGATCGACCGCTAAAAGTCTCATTGCTATCCAGCCAACCTATGTGCATCGCCACACAGCATGACGGCGTTTATGGCGGAAAACAATGCGGTGGCACTTCAGTTCCGTATGATCCCGATGACGTCTGCGCATCTGTGTCAAGGCATGCGTCTACATTTGCGCTACATTTGTGCTTGCTTCGGTCACAGTGAACAATGCGGTATTGGCCAGATTGGCTTTTGGTCGGGGTACGGCTGCTGGTTTTGATCTCCTCTGCTGGTCCGATAATGCAAATAGGTCTTCATTCTTGAGTGACTAATGGCGGCAATAGAGCTACTCGATTTTGAAGCGCTGGACTAGGTAGGCATTGTCATAGCCGTCGATGGTACTGATCGAAACGAGAAAGCGATACCTCTCCCTGCATTGACTGAAAATCTGGCCTCGGCTCATTTGTTCCTGTTGTTGTTGTTGTAGTAGTTGTTGTTGTTGTGGCTCGGCGGGTAGTTTTTCGTTGTTTCTATCGCTTATCTCGGTCGTCCTATCGTACGTACTGCCACTAATAACAACTACATGCAATGCCAATACAACAATAAATAGTTGCTTAACTAGGAAAGTCATACTTCGGCGGATGCACCGGCGGTTTGGCTGGCGATGAGTCGCGCCGTCTTTTTGCCCTTGGGGGCTGGTTATTGTCGATTTGCTCTCATTTATATATATATATATATATATATATATATATATATATATATATATATATATATAGTAGAGGTGTGCTCACAGGCAGAAACGGGCCTCGTTTCTGGGCACTTGTGTACTAGTGCTTCTTTCGAGCTTTCTTCGCCCTCCGTTATGTAAAATCCCGCCTGGTAGATCGTTGTTTGATGGTTCCCACTAGCAGGACACTGTGGGCTAGAGTAGGTAGAAGCACCAATAGACGGCGTTGAAGAGCATGTACGACAGCGGGAAGATGATGCGCGAGTACTTGTCGATCTTGTTGACGTCCTTAATCCGGGGGATGGCGGTTCGGATCATCGACGCATGTTGCTTGAGGCTGGCCAGCATACGCGGCCGCCGCTCGCCGTATTCCGAGCGGAATCGTCGACGTGCGGCATAGCCGACGGTTGCCCTCGCGCTGTACGGGTTACCCCTACGGGATCGGGGGGGAGGCGCGCATGGCACAGGGGGTGCACGTGACGGGACGAATCGAAAATGCCCACAAATACACACCCACAGAAAAAAGCACACACATCAGATTCAAAAGCACACACATCAGATTCAAAAGCACAACCAGTCCAACCGAACATACCAGACAACAGTTAAATACCGTACGTCAGTGAGTCGTGTTCATCATCATGGCCATCACTATGGACGGTATCGTTCTCGATACTATCGTCGTCAAAGAATAGTTGCCCGACGGGCATATTTCTGTTCGCTCTGACAACCACATTTGTAGACATTCGTAAGATTTGTCAGCGGGTAAATATCCCCAATGTTACTGGACCTAAATTGGGGTTTTTATCCTGGCAGATGAATATAGCAGTGGGACACACCAGATCTAACACAAACAACTTTAGTGAGGCCCAGGATCGACCCCGCAACAGCAGTCGACGATCGACGCCAGCTCGCTCCTAAAATTATAGCAGCACACCTAAACATATATATATATATATATATATATATATGTATAATTCCTCAATCGTTTGTGTATTATATATATATATATATATATATATATATATATATATATATAGGTATAATTCCTCAATCGTTTGTGTATCTGCTTGTTGGTACATGGACAAATCTACCATGGTATCAATGCCAGTTATCGTTCCAACGACATGATTATTTATTCCCTATAATGGTTGCGTTATGATTCAGACCTGTGTGTGATCCGGAACGACGGTGGGTATTTTCCATCGCCTTCAGAGACGTTCCCGTACGATCTGCGACGGTTTCGGATACACGGAATGGGTGACATCCGCACATCGTGCAGCTCAATGATCTCTTCGTTATTCTGCAAGTATGAACCAAATAGGCAATATACATACGTGTAAATTCAAGAAGACACTTGACCGTAAATGTTAGTCATCAGATATGACGAATGAAGTCCTAGTTTATACATCTGGTCCCTTAGACTAGAGCTAAACATTGTGCTGATATATATATATATATATATATATATATATATATATATAACATAATAAAGGTAAAGCTAAAGGTTACGCATGTATATGGATTTATTTTCTGCAGAGTATACTATGTATATGTTACACATATCACGAAGGCTTAGCTAAGCCCTTTAGACTAGAGCTAAAAATTGTGCACTAATATATATATATATATATATATATAATATAAATAGAGGTAAGCTAAAGGTTACGCATATGATGAAGGATTATTTTTCTGCAGAATATATTATGTATATTTTACACATTCACAAAGGCTTAGCTAAGCCAATGTAATCTAACAGGCGTGTATCGGACTATTACGTGTTATATATATATATATATATATATATGACACGTAATAGTCACAATACACGTTTTAAGTTCCAAGGTTACCGCCTTTATGTTTATGTAGGTACATATAGATAGGATTTTGATGTTCATATATAATCTTCATATATATGGATGATTTTATATTATGATATTATAATATATATATATATATATATATCATCCGATACGATATATATATGATATATATTCTCATATATATATATATATATATATATGACATACCTGATAAGCGTGGTGCAGGTGCATTGGTGGTCCCCGAATGGTCCTGCTAATCGTCCTACTGACCGGATAAACGGCATCGTTGGGCACATTGATTGGAGGTGGAGGCGGCGGTGAGGGTGATTTCTCATCGGGCGTTTTGCTCTTCTGCCGTTTGGGCTTCTTCTTGGCGCGTGCGCCCCAGTACGTGTAGTTGACGGCCGCGTACTCGAGTAGCGCGGCAAACACGAACACAAAGCACATCACGAGGTAGATGTCAATAGCTTTGACGTAGGAGATCCTCGGTAGAGATGAACGAACGCCCGTGCTGATCGTGGTCATCGTCAGCACGGTCGTGATTCCTGCCGGTCACACGAAGCACACAGCATTATCAGTATAATCAGCCGCGACGGATCCGACCGATCCACGACACGGCGCCGACATGAAGCGGCAGCAGCCATAGCTCCCGGTTCCGCAAGCTGCGAGACCTTGGCGCTGCTTATAGCTTGCGCCTATATCGTATAGCTCGTGCGTGGTAACATCATCATGCAGCTGATTCAGGGACAGGGGGGGGGAGGGGCTTGGCAGCTAAAGTAAAGTTTTCGGGCTGACCCTCAGCCAAGGTTTAACGTCCACGGGACTGCCTTTCGCATTGCTTCATAGACGGACCCCCATAAATACAAATGTGCAACGGTGGGGCTCGAACCCGCGCATATGTCTCCTCCGGTTGCAAAGCGCAGGACTAATGCACTATGCCACGGACATGGCAGTTAGGAAAACGTTATTGCGGTATTCTCCTGCGTTCGGTCCATGCATGGATTGTGGGAGGAGCACAGCAAGTGGGAAATGCAAACTACCAAAAAGTGTGTTTGTCAAATAGTTATGCGTAGATGAGGACTGTCTTATTGAACAACATAGCTTTCAATGAGTGCATGAAAAATTTTAGAGACTCAAAGCTTACATGGAATTTGGGCTTACTTGGGGTAGGTGGTATATGGAACGCTGAGGGTTTTAACTCTTTTTATTTATTTGTTAGTCTATTTCAAGTTTGCAAGTAAAGCTAAATTGGGCTCGAGTTTAATGAATGGCTACAAACTTCAGCAGGCTTTCGAACTCAACACAGATCTTTGGTGAAGGTAAAGCGGTATAGTTGCTTTCCTAGCATGGGCGGAACAGAACGAAATATTCGGAATAAAGTGTCAAGGTTTCCAATTCTGCTTAAAAAATGTTTCCGCCATTTGATTGTTTTCAAGAAGAAATAAACATTATATATAAACAGTTTTTTATCTTTCCTTTTGTCCTGCGAATGGTCATGCTTAACCACGAAAGGTCACTATTTGTCTCTGTCGATGATTACAGGCTGAGTATAACTAGACTTAAAACTTCCATAAAAGTCACATTGATATGTATACGCATCAGCAGAAACAATTGGTACCCTAAGAGTCGGGTGCTTTTGTCCCTCGTTTTATCAAGGACAAAAAATATCTATATGCACGACTCCTGACTGCAAGGGCACACAAGGAGAAAAATAATTTCTTCTTCTGTCGCAGATCGTGGCGCACAAGTTGCAGCAAGGGCAAGTATAGATGAAGTACAGCCAGCATATCGGTATAAAATTATAACACCGATTCTTGTTCACCAAAATATAGCATGATTGACTGAGGGCTTTCGGTAGGCATATCTGAAGTCGCTTGCTTAGAGTGTCCGAAGACGAAGTATATGGTACCAGTAACTCGAACAACGAAAATAGATATTCTTCTTGAAAAGAAACAGAACGATGGTTGCCATTATATATTTAAGTAAAAACGTGCCGGAGTTCTTTAACAATCTCGCTATTAAATGTAGCAGAAAATCTAAACAATCAAAAATAAAAAACTAGCGCAACAACGGTCGTCGATCAGCAATACGTGCAGTCAAATGTTGCATTTATTGAATGGCCGTTCAATAAATTCTACATTTCTAGGGCGTCTAAACATGAACAAACTCACTTTTACTTGTTTGGCCGCTACTATTAATTGGAATTGTCTTTCTGGCTAGCTCGCCCATGCCGTGCCTATATTGGGCTTATCGGGCTTTATTCAAAAGCAAAACTTAGCAGAAGGACAAGAGTGAGTTAGGTGCACAAACAAGAAAAAGGAATTCTACCCGAGAACGATTCCATCCTGCGTGCGGAAACGAACCGATTTTCTTAGAACTCTGCGTTAGTCCGCTCAGGGCATCACTGCTGCTCATGCACAGGAGGCCAGTGATAACCGCATTGTATTCAAACAGGCAGAAAACTTAGGCGATCAGTAAATCCGGCCGAGTCGGCTCAGACGATACTAGCACATTGTGCTGGCATCTGTTACTTTTTTGACGCTCAACAAATGCAGACTAATTTTTTATATTATAATAATTTAAAATTATATAAAATACTAAGTGGAGAGTCATATATATATATATATATATATATATATATATATACTCTGTCTAACATTTTTCAACTAACATCTGTCCAACATCGTAACACCTTACTCCTCTTTGAATCCAGGCAAGGGGACGGGCAAGCTTAGTAAACTGCACCCCTACATGGATATACATACCCATCAAAGCAAGTAGAATGACAAAAAAAGTTGTGCTCGATCTCACGAGCTAGAGACATCGGGAATCGAGTAATGGACATCGATAAACGACTTTTGAAGAAGCAAATCTTGGAAACGATCAAGCTCGCAGTGCACATAACTACGCGTAATGTGATACGGAAATGTTTTCAAATTTAAATTCAAAATTATTGTATTACGAAGGTTCGTCGCGTTCAGAGGGAAATTCTCGGTTGGTGAACAGTTATATTGAAAGCATGCAGTCTTTGCTCACATTCTGGCAGAAATATGCTGTCTCTGAGTCCGAGCAGATTCTCACCCAAGACTTGGACATATAATACGCAACAATAAATCAAAACTACAGAGATGGTTGAAAGTGCTATCTACCCTTTTTATAAACAGGCGTATGGCGGGGGGGGGGGGGGGGGTTCGTACCAAGAGCGACGCGAGCTGATGTCGCTTCGTGGTTGATCCAAAACGAGACCCATGATAGCATCACGATAAGGATCGAAGGCAAATACGTCTGGAAGATGAAGTAGCCGATGTTGCGCTTCAGCTCGAAGCTAAGAGATAATCGCTGGTATGTTCCTGTAGTGAAGTGGAAAATAAACATAAAACATTTGCTCATGTTAATTCCACGTAACCACGCAACACATGAGCAAGTATGAGCGATGGGTGTAAATATGGCCAGAAAGCAGTAGGCACGAAACAAATACAGTCGGCGTAAACTGGGTTAGATTGGATAAGCTTTGGTGTATAAATCGCCACAGCGAAGCTGCAGTGGTGAACATTGTCTCTACGATATAGGACGCGGTCCGAACCGCTTCAGATGGTTGCCATTACTTCAGTACCCATATTGTTTTTTTCCCACTTGAGTCAGTCGCTTTTTAACCGCCACTAAAGCTTTGTCCTGCCAAACGCTACGTGTAAACGTGCGTCTACCTGTCTGTATGAACACTGACGCTTAAAACAAGAATGACCTGATTATATATCGACAATCAGTGTGGCCGCTCTTACACACGAGCAAACCCCTAGGACGCTATCGAAAAATGCATTAGCCCGTGTACTTGCGTACATGTATTTATAAATGGTAGTAGTAAAAGAAAAAAAAAGTAGTAAAAGAAAAAAAAGTAGTAAAAGAAAAAAAAAACTTCTTTGGGCCTATCGTTCTAGCTGACGCCACGTAGTCCTATGAATGACGACACAAAGTGTAGCGACAGCAGCATTAGCTGTTACGGCCTATTACAGCCTAAATAGACACTTGCAAGCCATGAAAAAGATATACCCACCGGTAGCTAGGGATTCCTTTCTGTCGGTGGTCTCATGGCGAACAATTGAGAATTGGGGCAGTTCAGACGATCCGACTCCTCGGACCGGCGTAGGCTGTTTCCAGTACATGACCACCTCGTCGACCGTGTACCCATCTGTAACGGTGATTGCAAACATGACAGCGATTGTAGTTGTCATAGCTACAACATTGGTAGAAGACAATAATAATAAAATTTGCAAACTACGCTAGTAGAAGGAATAGAAACCGGCATATGAACAGTTTGTCAGCAAAAATAAGTCAATATAACCACTTGAAACTTTACCAACAATTTACGAGCAAACAGATCAGACCACTTTAAGGCATGTAGCTTTAAAAGCTTCTCTGGTATATATATATATATATATATATTATATATATATATATTATATATATTATATTATATATATATATATATATATATATATATATATATATGCACATACATACAACGTTCAACGCTTAATGAGGCATGTTTAGTGTCCCGTTCGTATTTATTAGTAAGATATTAATTATGAGGGCTTAACCCTTCAAACGATTGAAGCTTTCCTATCCTATGTCCATGATGGCACAAGTCGAGGTGCTTTTCTGCGATCGCTTAATTTAAACGATCGAAACTGCGAGCGAAGGCCCACGATTTTTGCGAATATTGGAGTTTCTTAACTCCTACATGACACTATATGAAAACGATTTTTACTCAACACACCGGCATATATCTACTGCTTGTATTCCCACATAGGTGAGGGGTCTTCGAAGACTGTCTCTGAGTGCGGCGGGTTGTCTTTTTGAGCTTGAGATTGTTCAAATGATGAGCTACAGCCTTGGCAGGGTAGAACCCTGCCATTCATCATTTCATCGTCATTATAGTAGCAGTGTCGCCATTATCTAAATTCAGGCGTCACAGTTTAACCTCTAATTTGAAAATACCTGCTCTCAACTCGGTGAATGCAACGTTCCTTAAGAGTATGCTATAAGAGTAAGTATGATGCCGCTCTAAACGCGCCTGATATAGAAGGGTAACATGTGTATTTAGGAATCCATGCCAAGCGAATAATAGATCAATCAATCAAATGATCCTTGGACTTCCCTAAAAGCGCACAGAACAGGCTAAATTTTGGCATGTGAAAGAGAACGCCGTTCATCGAGGATCCTGTAAACCGCTTTCAAGTGCCGTCCACGTTTCCACTGCAAGCGTTCCGCAGGGGTTTTGAGCAGAAGACGAGAGAAGTACCAGCAGCGTTTTACATTCGGTAATCTTGGAGAATGCAAGAATAGAACCACTCTTCGACTAGCGCCACGTTCTCCCCCACTTCTCCGCCCAGGGCGAGAAAGGGTTCCACCACAATCTGTGCCATTGGAGCGGGTTCCCTAGCCCGTGCAATGAGTGTCGCTGTACATTTCGCCGCCTTATTCGCACCAAAGATCATCATGAGACATGTCGATCAGCACCAGCTATTTGGGTGTTGATCTCCGGTGATAGTTTCTGGATAGGCATATTCTATGTATTCTGTTCAAGTTAAATGACAACGAATGCCGTTTTCGAGACTTTATAAACACGTGTAATTTTATTCGAATTGTGTAACAACACCGAAAGGTGATATAATATTAGGTAAGTCAAAAAGTTCGTCGGCTTTCTGGGACCACATTTTTGAAATTCCCGCGCTCTGCAGCAGGGCCGCCTGAGAGTGCGGCTGGGTGTTTACATTCAGGAGCAGACCCGTGGCGGCGCGACGGTATACCGGTTCCAACTTTACCGTTTCGTTTGCGGAATTGGCAGCTGCTTGCAATGGAGGACAAAAATACGCATTTTCGACACATTATGTTGTTCTCCTACCGTGAAGGCATAAGTGCAGCGCAAACAACCTGGAGGATATGTGCAGTCTACGGCGAAAACGCAGTACACAAATATACAGTCGAAAAGCGATTCGCCCGTTTCAAAGCTGGAAACTTCAATCTCGAAGATGAACCGAGGTCAGGACGACCCAATGTTGTGGAGACCAACGAAGTCATAAGCCTGGTTACTTCGAACCCAGGTTTGACCATAAAAGAAATTGAAGATGTAACAAGAGTCTCCCACGGAACCGTTTGGAATCGCCACCATGATGCAGGTTTCTCGTGCAAGCGGAATATCTGGCTACCACACGACCTCAATGATAGGCAGCTTGAAGGGCGAGTCGATACCTGTCACGCACTCCTCCGGAAGAACTCGAATGAGCCATTTCTGAGGAGATTGATAACCGGCGATGAAAAATGGATACTCTACAGAAACGTAACACAGAAAAGAAGTTGGGTCCCCAGAGGTTCTCAGGCCGCAGCTATCCCTAAACCCGAAATTCATTAGAAGAAGGTTATGCTGTGCTGCTGGTGGGACTGTAAGGGCGTCGTGTATTTTGAGCTGCTTCCAATGGGTCAGACGATCAACTCCGTCGTCTACTGCAGACAACTCGAAGATTTGAAGGCTGCAGTAGCAACGAAGCGCCCGGAATTGTCAAACAGGTGGGGCGTCACTTTTCAACATGATAAGGCGACACCACACAAAAGTTTGGCCACCCGGCAAAAATTGGCGGAGTTTGACTGGGATGTGCTGCCGCACCCAGCTTATAGTCCCGACCTCGCACCATCTGATTATCACTTGTTCAGGTCTCTCCGGAACTCCCTTGATGGCACAACATTTGAATCTTTGGAGGCTATAAAAAATCACCTCACTCGGTATTTCGACGAGAAGGACAAGACGTTCTGGGAGAAAGGAATCATGGATCTACCGAGGCGATGGGCGAAGGTTATCGAACAAAACGGTCATATATCATTGAATACAAATACTGTTGTCTGCATAAATAAGGCTCTTTAAAATCGGGTAAAAAAGCCGACGAACTTTTTGACTTACCTAATAATAATAAACATGTAACGTTACTGGACACGGTGCTTCGCTTCGACCATGACGCTGTGCATGTTGCGTTGTTGTAGGCAATTTAGTTCTCATCATTGGTGACTAAGTTTTTTTAGAAAAGGGTGTTTTTACTTTTTGAAAGAATAACACAGGTGTTTACGCGCGATACATCTTGTTGCTCTTAGCAAACCTTTGCGGCACTTATACAACGGACGTCTGACACATTTCACTTAGACACAGCCTAGCTAGGCGCGAGCTAACTCCATGCAATGCGTTCACTATAGATGCGATCTCGTTGACTGTCCGATATGTATTAAAATCAACGTGATAAATTATTTCATTTCTGTCTACTGTGGAAGGTCTGCGGTGTGCAATCTGTCACATCAGAATCTCAATTATAAAAGATACACCGAACTACACCGTACACGGCACAAAGCTTTCCCACCGGGGCAATCGCGTTCAGTCTTTTGTGGTAGTAAAACGACATGATATCTTGGAAAAGGGCTTTCGTGCACAAGAACCCGCGAATGTTTTTGAAACTTTGCGCACAGTGGGGGGTTAGTTAGAATCGAATTTACTGGCGGAAAGCGTCATCTTTGTTGATGCTAGGGTAAAAATCTTTCCATGGACAACGGTGCGAGAAAATGACGAGCGCAAGCATCTTTGTGCCACAACAGTTGTACTGTAAAATCGGGCCGCGTACTATCATTTTGCACAACCATAAGTGAGCATAAAATGCACAAGTGTTTTTCGAAGCGCTTTGACAAACGCTTGGGGATAAATCCCCATCCCGGGGAGTGTGTATGGACGGTACAGAAAAGTACGACTTTTTCTTGTCTTCTTTTTTTTCTTATTCGGTCGCAGAGCGCACGGGAATGCGCCACCGGCCTCAACACAGAAAGGTTTGACCTAGACTTTTTAATCAGTAGGACGAGCCCTGTAAAGGCTGTCAGAAGCAAAAAGCAACGGACGACAAAAGCGTCGTTCGTGTGAAAGTTGATTAACAAAAACTCAAACATACCATGTGCATCGATCAAAAAGACTTTGGGCTGGGCTACCGAGTTTTTCCAACAGATCCTACACTACCATCTCCAACACGCAAAAAGCGTGCTCTATCAGGTGTGATTTGGCGCAAGGTAAAAAGGAGGCGCAGGTTTCTGGCTCTCGATTTTTTAATAAAATTCTGCGAAGGCCGGTCTTCTTTTTTTGTTCTGGAAACCTGCTACAGGTGATGAGACTGGGCGCATTTTTACGACTTGGTGTTTAAGTAACCCAGAGCTCGCATTAGTCGGCGTTGGAGCATCTTCATTGACAAAGCGGAGCTTTATTAAAAGCGTTACTTAGACGACGGTTTGTCTTTCACGGCACCAGCTTACCGGGACACTTCCTGCCGTATTTAGAGTCACGCTGGTGGAGCACCCAGCTTATCCGTCCAACTTGACACCTTCCTCTTTTAAAATAAAAATAATAAAACATTGAGAAGAAGGCGTATCACGACTCGCACAAATGTTTACTTGAAGTGAAGCTAGAAAAACGGAATTTAGGAGTGTGCTTAGATGTATAAATCTACCACCTCAAGAAACTTATACAAACGTCTGAAATTTACGTGGAAATCAAGATATAAATTCCTCTTACATTAATAAAAAAAATCTATCTGAATTTTATAATATAAGTTTCAGTTTGACGTTTATATGCGGAAATTATTAATACCAAAATTAGTGAGGGTGACATAGGAATTTATGGGGCAGCACCAATGAGGAACAATGGGTGGAAGGCTAGCGGGGTAAAAAATCGGCATTTAACTAAGGCCTTTGCGGCCCACGGATTTCATCACGTTCTGTGCAACGTGGAGGGTTTCCATGAACCACAAGACGAATGTCAATGCAAACAATGCTGGACTAAATATGATAAATACCACGCCGCGGTTTGTCCGGCGGTTCGGTCCATAGCAGGACTGGCAAAACGCTAGACTGACTGTTGTGTCAAAACACTGTGATGTAAGATAAATACACTTACTCAGCCCGGGTGTTAATAAACAAATCATATGTAATATAGGTTTTACAAACTTTACCAGCGCCCGGCGTATGTGCTATTTTTATTCTTCTTATTGAAAAGTACAGCGTGGTTTAATCGTAGTGACTCGACTCACTAAATAACAAACAAGCGTTATTGACAATACAGGCTCACCACCACGATGACCTGCGAAATGGAGTGAAACGTGTGCATAATATGTGTATACTAGTGATTACTATGCTAAGCGTGTAGACATACGCACATATAGGCCGCAACGTCGATCACGGACAATAGGCTAGAAATCACAGCCAAATGCTTTAGTCAGCGATTTGTTGTTGCTCCTGTTGTATGCCTACCGCATACTGCTAGATATAAATATATATATATATATATATATATATATATATATATATATATATATATATATATATATATATATATATATATATATTTATATATATATATATATATATATATATATCTATATATATCTATATATATATATATATATATATATTTATATATATATATATATATATATATAGGGTGTAGTAGAATAAAGCAGAGAAGAAGGAAGCGCGTCTACCGGCACACGAGATAATGGTACGCGCCGCCTTTTCGTTCCACGCCGCCTGCTGCTGCTGCGAAGAGACTCATGCTGCCAGCTTAATCGTTTGCGGAATAGTGAGGCACTTCCTCCCAGCAGATTTCCTGAAGAAGACTGTCTCCGAATAGAACAACTGCACGTTTCTCTCCCCCTCTTCCCTTCCTGCATATAGCCTTCTCGCTTGGTCTGTGTCTGCGGCCCTCTGTTTTTCCGTCGTGGCGTGGAAAAAGCAATTTGGCAAAGGAAAAGATGAGCGCCCACGAGGGGTCAACTGAGCCAGCGGTAGCATCAACGCTGCTGTTGACGACAACGATAATAATGCCCCGATGCTCATGGAGGCAGCGGCGACCATTTAACTGCGGTTAGCACTACTTTCACGACGTTACCAACGTTGCGATCACTAACGTCAACCATCACCAACCAAGTGATGGCAGTAGATACGCAGCGACGCGGGCTGTGCGTTGTGCCGTGTCGTCGGCCCGGCTGTCAGGCGGGCTCTGGCGGACTGTTGGCAAGAGGACGAGGTGGGGTCGCGTTGGGAAACAACGGGATGACGCTTCGGGGGCATTTGTACTTCGCATGGCTCTCTCTCCCCCCCCCCCCACCTCCATTCCTTCCTTCCTCTCTCTATCTGTCTCTCTCTGCGTCTTGCTCAGAATCCTCTCCTGCTTACGTTTTCCCTCTCTAGGCTGCTTACCTCTGTTCTTCTTCCTTTCGGTATTTTTCTTCTTTCTGCTCTCGGCTTGCTTTTCTCTCTTCTGTTCCGCGGAGCGGCTGAATCTTCTTGCTCCCCACCTCTCTTCTGTTCTGCAGAGCGTCTGTAACTTTCTTGCGTCTACGTTTCGAATGGTAGCGTCGGCCGATAGAAGCCCCCTGTGGGGGACGGGGCCCACTGTCTGCCGTTACGACGACCCAAGTTGGCGGCCGGCGGTAATGAAACGCCTGTCGCCGCCGTCGACCGATGGTGGCATGAGCCAACCATAGTTGCGCCCCTGCCGCACCCACCAAAGTCTCGCAGTTCCGTCGTTGTTGGTTCGCTTAGTTGCTGGATAGGATCTCCTACTGTCTTCTTGCTTCCTCTCGCTGATCCTCTCACAATCCGTGCGCTCTCCCCATCTCACTCTTATTCCCTTCGTTCAACTTTCCCCTCCATACTACCGGTCCCTCGTTCCCCTCGCCCTTGCCGTATCGTACGGCTCTCTGGGGTTTCGGTGCACCGTGACGTAGGCGGTGGGCCTGCTCGTGGTGTCCCGGACCAAACGGAAGCGTGGATGACGTGGCGTCGTCGAACACAAGTCCTGTTCCAATCATGTATTGGCGAGGCGTAATTGAGCGGCAACGTCCGAACATTGCTCCATTCTCACCACTAACGTCGTCATTATCATCATCATCGCCATCATGTGCCCAAAAGTTGAAGCGAAATAAGAAGCAGAATTTGTCATTGCTCTTGTCGTTGTCTTAACGACAACATGGGTCACCCGCCCTTCATTGCCACGACTTTCTCTCGTAGCCGTTCACACATAGACGAAGAAAGAGGACCAAAGGTGGGTTCATGTGTCACCACAATGAACATTTGATTGTGAGGTTGTCGTCTTCTATTGACTCCCTCCCCCCTAGAGAATAGGGCAACCATGGGCAGTTGGATAATACCTTTGGCATAGGTTATCCGGGCCAATTTTATCTATTGGCGTTCGAGATAATGAGAGGCCAAGAACTCCTTACACTTAAGCTGATCTAGTAGGTAAATAGGAGCCTTTACCGTTCGACGGGACACTTAAGACATTCAAATTTTTGCTCAGGTGCTGTCGCTCGACATACAACGAAAAAAGCAGTATCAGTTTAGGACACATCGTTGAACTGGGCTAATCGTGGGTTAGAGAATTCGTGCGTACACGTTCGCGCGGAGATAATTGTTAATTCCAAATTGTTAACATAACATATTTTAGTTTGTAACTTATACCATATATATATATATATATATATATATATATATATAGGGTCCTCCAGAAGCATATATAGATAGCAACATTGGTACCAAATATATGGCGATCCGACCCATGGTTACGGGATAGTTAAGGTGCATGCATAAATGACTTACTCATCAGATAAATCACTCTTTAATATATGCACTCAATTTCGACATGTCTTCTGAAAAATCTTAATTACTGTAGAATCACGGCGCGCATTGCTATGGATTTGATACCAAAATAATTTGCCTAAAAGTGTTAGTTTTGAGCGCTCTGAATGGTCGTAAGGTATTGGGCGTAAAAGCTAATAAAATAACTTTATTTTTGGGGATTCTCTTCTAAACGACCATGTCGCATCTTCTTTTGCGTTATATGTTCTTATGCAGATATATATATATATATATATATATATTAATATCATTACGAGGCTGCAGTGATATCGATCGTAATATTGTATATTTTACCCAATCTGGTGTGTAAATAAAAAAAGTGTGTCAAAAATTGCAGCACCGTCCGAGTAAGTATCCATAGCTTCAAGCAAACTAAGCCTAGAGATAAAACTATACATTTATTGCCCTTTTGTTGAATTATTAGTGTTTACCATACTTGCCGAATGACACACGCACATACACAGGATCGTGTATGTCATTACCCACTCAATCCCACGAAAAAAAACTAAGCAGACCTGCTACAAAATTACGTATTAGCGTGATGTTAGCACTCACAGGGGTACATTTAGTCAACATCAAAGTAGACATACAGTCATAAAACTCGATTGCATTACTCACAGCTTTCAATTTCGACTGTACAATTTTGGGCATCGAGAGGGTAGTAGTGAAGGTCCATCATGCAGGCCAGCGTTGTGGTGAATCTGAAATCATACATTTGACAGAGATTCGATGAGAACATACTCCCGTTCGTTGCCTTCCTCTAATGCGGTAGTATTGAGATAATCGTTCTAGTATTCCTACTTGATTCGACGGTGATGCAGATACCTGCAGGTTTAATCGATCCATTGCATTAGCGGAGGTTTGCCCTTTTGATGGTATTGACTTAATCTCATCGGCAGCATTGTCTCTATCCTCATTGCTACTTGCATACTTGACATAACCGCCTTCACTTCGAGAGATGCAATAAAGACCACAGCGTAGTCGTCTGCCGTCTACAGCGTCGACTGTGTGCCAACCAAAAACGTTTGGTCTCGCCTGATCTTGATTACCGAGAGGGGGTGCGAAACAAAGCAAGCGCGTCAATCGTATTTACGCCTCAAGTCGGTTGAGCCACAAATCCGGCAACAACTCAAATTAAGGTCTCCGACGACCTCATGGGAAGTCAGCGCAATGAAACTCACACGTTGCCACCACCCAACGTATCAACGACCGCGTGCACACGCAGTCAAGGCTGTGTGATAGAGCAGTGCAGAGAGGCAGAGATAACTAGAGGATCATAGCGGCAAAGAGCGAATGAAAGATGAAGAGAGCAGAGAGAGAGAGAAAGAGTGGAGTGGAGTGAGGTAGAAACCAAAATAATTCGAGCGTCCCATTGGGAGATGACCTTGCGAAACGATTTAGCAACGCATGGGCGAATTTCAAACACATTGAGCGCCAACGATGCGCGAATTTCTACCGTATTGTCGACCTCTGCTGCAAGATTGGCCCTCCGGGATTTGCCCACTGCTAGAAGCAGCTAAGTCGGGAGCGTCAGATGATAGAGGGGGCGCGCACTAGAGGGGTCGGAGTGACACTGTGGCATCGTGAGCTCTGGCTAGCAGGACGGCCCCCCTACGGCAGGCTTAGAGGCGGGCAGACGTATTGCCCTTGACCCCCAAAGCGACTGATGCTCAGGGCGGCGGGCTGGCGGATAAACACAACGCTCATAAGCAAACACGTCCTTATCGCTGGTCGCATTGTCCATACTAAGCTGGCGACTGCAGCAATAGAATCAGATGTTTCAATATCTTCTATGCTACCTTCTACACCAGTTCTTGCCCTGTTCCCCAACGAGCACCGACACGGGCTTTACAGCTATTGAGGGCTATTTAAAGGTATTGTCACGCAAGAGAACGATACTGACTGGCGATTATTTCATCGCTCTTACGTGCATCGCAAAGTTATTTTCAAGAGAGTGGGAGCTAAAGCCATTCCATTTTTCTATTCTCAGCTGAATACTCCCCTCGAAGGCCTTGAGTTCAGAGGAGTACAAATAATCCCCGAGGCAGAGCACGCAGGGTTCATACTATCGCAGCGAGCCCTAGGATGCTCGAAACACGGTTCGATCAGTGTTGCGTATTTGTTTCGAAAGCGAACTGCACATTTGCCTTACAGATGCTCTATGGCGATGTTGGCCACGACTTCACAAAGTGCCTCAATTGTTTGATTATCCGAAGCTCTCTTTAGTGGTGGACTTCCAGTTATCTGTGTGGCTAACGAATCGAAGCGGCTTTCTGAAGGCCTAATAAATGCCAGACATAATTGTCTTCTTTATTAGTGCCTCTGTTAAAGCTCTCACCTGCATGCGCATATACTCGACGCATACCGACGTAGACGGCGCGGATACAAAATGACCGTACGTGCGCCCAGTAAGGGCTCCTCTCATAGAGTTCCACATTTCACGTTTATATATATATATTTATTATTATGAATTAGTATCACTTTTTATTAAATGACTTTTTATGTTAGCACATTTATTATTATTATTTAGTAGGTGACAACATTTGATTTAACTCATTACGGGGTGTAAACAATTGTCTCCCAGCGAACGTGACGACAAACTACACCAGCCCTAGGTCAGGCCTGGTGTCGACCACCTATTTTTATATATGTATATATATATATATATATATATATATATACACCTAGACTAAGACTTCTGGAGTAAATCTAAATCGCCGTCAGCTATATATATATACAATTCCACGTGCTTAGCTGTGTTAGACAACTGGCGCCCAGAACAGTATTCAAAATATAGACGGTGAAAGCAGAACAACTGTCTACCTCATGCCGTATGTGATGTGGCCGTCGGATTTGAGCCGGACCATCTTGTTCTTCTCGGTGACGTCATGAAGGAATGAGTTCTTGTCGTTGGCGAAGAACGTGTCTGGCACCCAGATCTTCTCGGCAAAGTCGCCCGACAATGTGAGCTCCTGGCTACCGCCCTCCCCTGAACTGAAGGCCAGCCGTTCATCGACCCAGTATTGGTTCAGGTACAGTGTTATTGTGTAATCCATATTTACTTCAGAGATGCTATCAAAACTCGCGATAAGCAGATCCATTCCTATATGCAGAGGCTTGCCTGCAAGCAAATCAATTAAACCGATCCGTAGAACCTCTCCATACGCATTCTCATATATATATATATATATATATATATATATATATAAGGTTTTATCATCGTAATTACCTTCATTTACGCAAAGATGTATGAGAAATGCCTGTAAATATGAAGAACTCTATCACTAAGAATAGGGCCGCAGACGCATTTTGTCACTCAAGCAATTCCTTGAGAAAACGGGTGGCGTACTCAAGTAATTCCCTGGATGGGGGTATGGCGTGGCAGTGACATCGCGTGGAGTCAAGAAGAAGAGATCGAATCGGAGTAGCCTATCTATCTCAGTGATACCAAGCCTTGCCTTGCCACCACACACCACAACTATGCTAGTTGGCTTTTCTCCCTACGATGAACTCTCCTTCACTCTCACGGTAGACGTGTTGCCGACGGCATTCAGCGTGCTTTTGCTCCGTCTAGAAGGCGGCCTACCCACGGAGGTTTGCCTGGGCTTCGGTCGGTCAGATTATTGCATGCCGTAAGGGATTAGTGGTGATATATGAAGTGAGTTGAGTTATGTCTAGGAAGTCAGGACTGTCTGGGGAAGGAAAGCTGTACACGCTGACAGAGCCCGCAACAGAAACGACAAAGTTATGCAAGTTGTTCCTCAGTGGATGTAGGTCAGCACAACCAAGCCTTGTGCTTAGACGAAGCAGATGAAGGCAAAATTATAAGAAAAAAAAAATAAGTTAAAGAATGCTAATTTTAGTACTATTTATAGCCGTAAATAGCAAAACACAAATAGGGTCCCGCAATTTCTTCTTTTTATAGTGCTTTTCAATATATCGTAGCGCCCAGTAGGCAGATCTAACGGGTTGCTCGCTGGAGTTTATCGACGATAACAGTCCCTTATAGCTAATGCTGCACAAAAGGAATGGTTTCCCCAGATTTTTTGGTTTTTGGACAGAACGCCGTCGGTCGAATATCGGCGTACGATATTGATATATTTTTTACAGGATCTTTTGACGGGAAGACGTGCTCTAGAGACGTTTCACTCGCCTTAATGCAATGGCCACGACTAAACTAAACGATGCTCTTGTCCCTCGCCCTCCCATTTTGTTGTGTATTCTTCTCACGATTGCATTGCAGATTGGCTGCATTAGCGTTAACCTAGACTGCTGCCGGGCCGGCAAAACCACGTCATGTCATCAGGTGTGTTCGACTATGTTGACTTGCAGACGCAAAAATAGGCTAACAACACTTACCTCCAAAATTCGGTCTTAACCGAATGTCGTAGCCGTTGAGGATGTTTTTCAAAATGTCAGTGATATTCTCGAGCTGCTCTGGCCGCCGGTTGATCTGGCTTGCGTGGCTGCAATGGAAACAAGCACGTGCATGAGACAGCATGTAATCGTCAATGGTGTTGTTTAGGTGAAACATGCCGTATTATGCTGCGAACGCGGCGTTTGGGTGAAAAGCATAACCTTCTCATCATTATACAGAGGAGAGTTCGCCACGTAGGCTGGGAACTTATCGCAGATTTAAACCGTGTCTGCGCTTAATTGCCCTCAAGAATCTAGTTGAAGCAATATGACAGACCATGCTGAGCTCGTAGAACACGGATACGTACAGCACCTCTATATGGCAATTGAAAAAAAAGACTTGCCGACAGACCGAAAGCGGTACACGGATGCACTTTGTTGATAATTGTGCCAGCGTTTTTACCGCGAATCCTGCAATTATTGAATGTAGACAGTTCCGATCATGAAAATATCTGATTGACCAGATTGCTTGATTCCGTTTCCGCTCTCTCTCTCTCTCTCTATATATATATATATATATATATATATATATCTCCGTGAGGCAGACGGCGCTTTCATAGGCGGGTGTCGAACCATGCAGAAGTGTCTCCACCGCGAGGACGAAACGCGGATCACAGATTCTCTCTGAAAAGCTCGTTCCTCTTTTCCGTTTCTTGGTTCTCTTTCTTCTGTTGCGACTCAACGTAACCATGCGTCATGCGTCAACACTGAGACGTACAGATAAGAAGCAGAAGAAAAGAAAACTTTCCAAGAACGAAGAGAGAGAGATAGAGATTAAGCGCGGACGAGAGAATTAAGCTGGAATAGCCGCGCGGAATGAGGAGAGCGTACGGCGGGAAAAAGTTCATGAGGCTTTACAAGCAGCTGACTCGGTGCTGCAGTGGCGATATACATAGGTCGTTACTGGCTGTGCGTTGGGAAGCAATGAAGACTCTTCGGCCAAGCCGTAAGTGATTTATTTACACGGCGGCAACGACGGTTAATACAGCGATGACAACGCAACAAGAAAATCAAAACACCGCCGACGTCAACGACAGACATAACACTTGATTGGCTGACACATGGCATGCTCAATCAACAGAATAATGTGAGCATCGCAACTTTCAACTCGCTTAAGTTGTTCGATTCGGCTTCTGCCTATCGAGTAATTGTGATTTTGAGCAATTCAGCTTTTTCTTGATGTTCGTCGTAATCATGAAAAATAGATATAGAGAGAGATATGTATAGACATATAGAAAATAGCTATGTATCATATGTAATCAATTTCCTCTACTGCACCAGTTCTTACTCGTGTACTACTTTACGAGTCTAGTTGTAATAGTGATATCCCTCTCTCTCTCTCTCACTTTGTCTCTGCGTTCTTGTCACTACCAGAGTTGTTATTTTTGTTGTTGTTGTTGTTGTTGTTGTTATTGTTGTTGTCGTTGTTGTTGTTGCTGTTGTCGTCCGTTGTAATCATAACGTCGGAGAAAACGAATAAGAACGAGAGCAAGGTGAAACGCAGTCATGATTTACTAGTACGTGCCAGCGGTAGATTAAGCGGCATGCATTATAGCATGAAAAATGAAGTGCTTCGCCACGAAACTGCCGTGCCCGATGGTAGCGCATGCTACTTCACACCTTACTCACTGAAACCACTATTACCCGTGCCTATTGCAAACAAATAATTTAAGTAAAGTTTATTTAAACAGTAAACAGTTTAATTTGCCACATTATTAGAACGTTACTTTTAAATCGTACTAATCCTAAACCTAAGCAGACGTACAATGTATATGCTTGAGTTTGAACAACCCGGGTTAAACAAACAAATTTATTTGCTATACTCGCATATTTGGTCAATAGGATTGGATTTCGTTAGATGCGTAGCATAATATACACAAAATTAGAGAATTTAAAAGCTAATATATACATATATATGGGCTTTTAAACTCTCTAATTTTGTGTATATCATGCTACGCATCTAACGAAATCCAATGCTTTTTTGGACGATTAAATACATAATTCTGTTCTAGAAATATGTATTAGAGCTTTTCGATCGTAGATATATAAATAATAAAAAAAAACCCTCGTATATATAAATAATAACAAAAACATAACATATAAATGTGCCGTACGGTGCACGCATGCACAGGCTTAGCATTGCTATACGCACATATTTATATGTTTATATAGCCGCTTCTAAATTCTTACGTTTTGTATAAATCGCGTTACGCATCCAACGGAAGCAGCTCCTGAAGCTACTGATTATAGATATATACAATAAAGATGTTTGTTTTATTCGGTTTGGTAAAGTACAACAATATACACCGTATGTCTGTTTTGTTTCAGGACTGAGGCGATTTAAATATATTTTAGAATGATGTGCTAATATGTACCATTTATTCTTTAATGGTATGATAATGACCCTGCTAAATTATATTTATATATATATATATATATATATATATATATATATATATATATATATATATATATATATATAGGTACTAGTAGTTGCGCGTTAGCATTTGTTTTCTAGGACGCTCACTAAATACCCGTTTTGTCGTTAAACGTGTTTTGTCGTGTTTAAAGGGAGCCGTTTTCAAAGAGTGTATAATATGCATGTGCACACATACATAGTTATGGGAAGAAGCGACTGGTAGGGGTATACGTCCACGGGGAACAACTGTTCCTCTCTTTTTCTATAGAACTGAATAAAGCGCGTATATATATAGGTGATTATAGTTAACGTCTTAATCTACGTGTGGCTACCAAGATGCGTAAAGTCGATGTTTGCCGGTGCCACCGGTCGTTGTTACCGCATGCGCTGACTAAGGAGATAGCCACTACGAATATTCATGGAGGTTCGTGGTGAGCGATGAGGAAGGGCGCCACGAAGGACGTCGACGGCGTCGCAGAGGCCGAGGGGTAAAGGCAACGGAACAACACAGTGCGCATGCTGACGAAGTTCGCTTTTGGGGTGGTCCGCTGTTTTTTTTATATGGGGGGGGGGGGAGAGGTTTCGGAATTGTCTTATGCACATGCCTCACGAGCAGGTAGCAGCGACTCTGTGGGACTCAGAAACTCGCTAAACCAGGATTCCTCCTTTCTCCCCCTTAGGCGCAGAATTGCGTAAGGTCAGCGGCTCTAGCGTTCTGTGCCGTCTTTGCTGCAGGTACACTGGGTAGAACCGGAGACGGAGACACAGCCAGAAAGAGAAGGAGAGAAGACAACGTTTCGAGAGAGCGAATGGAAGGAGTGCGCGAGATCGAGAAAAGAGAAGAGAGACTAAAGCAAATATCGCTGTGGCTGGAATCGTCGTGTGGGTGCTCTTGCGCGCCCCTTGAGGTGTTCGACACAGTGGGCGCCTGGTGCCTAGCCGTCACTCCCGGCGTTGCCACTGCTATCGTCGTCTGTCGAACACCTCCTGGCGTTGAAAAGGTAGTCAACGGTCGACCGGTTGTTATGTCCAGGAGAGAGGGTATAGCAAGCACGACTAACTAATTCCCCTGACCGCAGGCTCGCCTGCTTGCTTAGTTGGATAAACAGGCTACCACCAACTGTCGCCCAAGTAACAGGAAAGCGGTAATCGCAGCAGGAACAGCAGTACCAACAGCATCAGTAGGAGAGCCTTCATAGAGCACCTGATCGCCACCTTTTTCGGATGTCATAGTCCTACTCCTCGCTCAGGCGGTGGCTTTCAAGGCACCGAATCCGCTGGTCTTTATACCGTCCCCCAGTTTTTCCCCGCGACGCCCTAGCCATATACGCTGTTCCTCTTGTACCAATGGATACACGAGTTTTTGCCTTTTTTTTGCACCGTTTTGCTTTGTTTGGCTTCCTCCCTCCGCTGCTCTGTCGTCGATACCGCTAGAACGCTTTGCTGGATTCTACGTTGACCACCAACGCCACCTCTACTACTATTACTACTATGACTATTACCACTACCATTAGTAGCTACAACAGCAGAGCGTCCTGATGCATCTTTACGTCCTGCCACCTAACTTTACCCTCTCCTGAAAATATTTGCATCTGGTCGATGCTTCAGCGAAACCAAGTAGCGACGCCAGCCTCACGTACATAGCAACAAATGCACGCGTGTGCTCATTTGGCGTTGCAGCAGCCATCAACGTATGTCTGACAGAATTCGACCAACTCCAACTATCGGATGGCGGACTAACGAATACTCCAGCCCACGCGACTTCCGATAAGTACGGCGAGAGAGCGAGACAGAAAGAGGAACAAAACGGGAAAAGTTGCTGCCAGCCTACCAAGACACGATCTCAACGTCTAACCAATATTTCCTAGTGCTACACGGTTACCATTGCTACTACTACTACTATGGATTCAACTATTTATTGGTTTTCTAGTATGGATACTTCTATCGCGAATACAACGGTCGCTAGTATGACAAGCACATAGGCCAGCGCGCCTGTGACGCGGCCGCTCATGCTAACGAGGAAAACGATAGTGTCGATCACTGCTGCTACTGTTGGGTTCGCAATAGCACAGTTGGTGCTGTTATGGCCGCCATTTGTGCCCCGTCTATAACTATAAAATAGAATGCTATCCTTAGATAGAGACGAGAATAAACAGCTTAAGAGAAATCGTTATGTACTCGTTTCCTCGCGTGTCAGGTGTAAATCAAGTCTGTAGTGAGATATTATAAGCTGTTCAGTTTCGGGCGAATGGTGAAAAAGTCAGCTGGTATCGCCTTTAGACTGCGTTTGCTTGTATTAGCATCTGCGGAACGGATGCCGTTTAATGCTAAATTTGCGACCAAACATCTAATCTCGCCGTTTTACTAATGCCTTCTTTTCGGTCGTTCGAAGTATGTGTCACCCTAATGCTAATCTATCCTCTAATTGCCCACCTTACCGCTTCTCGTTCGCATAATTCGGGGGCACGGACATGACTCGCAATAAAAAATGTACAAGCAGTATAATTTCATATGTGAATACTTCTGTTAAAAATATGAGAGTAAACACGTAAGAAGAGAGGCAGATGGAGCAAGGTGAAGAGGATGAACGAGGGGACAGTGGACGGGCGAAAAACTACCTCGTTTGGTGGGACTCCCTGAAATCAGCGATTTCCGGTTTATTTATTTTACGTCGTAGTTTTACCGAAGCCATGCGGCTAGTAAACTTGCAGCCGGAAATAGTGTCCGCCACGTCAGGAAGCTATTACGTTTACGTATGTATCTGTATATACATTGAAATGTATATGAACAGGGTCTCTATGATTTGATAGTAGATACTTAAGGGGGGGGGGAGGGGGCAGTAGAACTTGTGAGAATGAGTGTTTTTTTTCAATAAAATGGGTGGGAGAGGGGGAAATTGTTATGTTTCTACTCTGAAGTAACAGCAAATTTACTAATCTTTATTATTATGTGGCTGGTTCATAAAATATACGATATCATGAGAACTTGTTCGAACTCGTATATATATATAAAACATCTAGCTTACCCATTTCATCTCATCGCCCGTGAAGCAGACAATAAAGCACAGTTCAGGTTATGCTGAACCAGGCAATACGCAGGAAATACGGCAGGAAAAAGGCGTACCGAAATGCTTCCAAGATTTACGTGTGCACTCTACATAGGAAGAGGAAAACAAGGAAGGAAAGGAAGAAAGATAGTATATGAGTACCCCCAGCAGAGGAGCTTCGACAGCGGCCGTTAGGAGATTCCTGATGTCGTCTGCCGGCCACTTAAGACTGGTCGGGTTGGTTTTCCACTTTCGTCATGCTATAAAGACGATACTCATTTTGCATAGCTGTCTCGTCTTGCCAGTTTGTCGCTTTGGTTCTGACTGTCAGAACGAGCATAAGTTAAGGCAATGGCGTCTGTCAAAAGCACCAACGCACGAATGTGACGGCCTATATGAGACAGGACTAAACGCAAACTGCAACAAACCCGAAGGAAGACGAGGGAAGAAGAGCACAGTGTGAAGAAGCAAATACGTCGAGTGGTAAAAACAACAATATTTCATTGTCTCGTTTCGAACGGCGGCGGCGGCGCAATAGGTTTTGTATTACAGTGAACAACATCAAAGCCCAATGTTGTTGGCTTCGGTACAACGCTCACCAGCCCCACTTTTTTATCCACGATGTGGCTTCGTTGACGACTTCACCAGACATCGATCGATACGCCACAAGCTGGCAGCATTAGAGGCACTTCGTCTCAGAGACTCAAGGGTCGTTGCGGATCGTGGATCGAAAAGGCGACGTTTTGTTCCAACTGCTGCTGCTCCCATGCTCGATGACACGCTGCTGCTGCTGTCGTAATCGGATCCTCCGGCATGTAGGCTGCGCTAGGGCAGAATAGGCCAGGACAAACCAGGACAAGACGGGCTATGCTCTACTGGCGTCAGGCTCGTATCGTTATACGTCATGCATCAACGCGTTCGTGCGCTGTTTTAACCTTCTATCTCACGCCCCGGCATTGCCCCGGCTAGCAGCGAGAGCAATCGAGGTACTACTTGACAGCATAGCCGAGGACACCGCATGTGTTTGCCCTCGAAAAGACCCAATGTTGACCTCTCCATCGTTGGTTTCGTAGCAAGTTGCGGGCTTACAAGCAGGGATAGCCGTTTATAATTGTGTGCATATTTATATGTATGTCCGTACAGTTTTTCTGGACCCACTCATATGCCTTGTTTATCAAATGAAACTAGCTTACATAGCGATGACCCAGCATTGCAATGTAGGCTATATGAAATATATTAACGGTGTTCAACGATGCACATTTTTGTTACCAAGCGATACAAACAAGCAACAAAATAGTTAACGTTTCACTTGCTAGTTCACTTTACCTCATTTGCTGACATAGATTAGCTTAAATGATTAAACTCAATGGAAACTCGCTAGTCTTCTGACCAAGGTAATGCAGACCTATATGGTATCAATCATAATTCGCATGAGGTCTTATAATGCTCATTAATGGCACCACGAATATGCGCCCTGTTATGCCAGAGAACCTGTACCTCTCAAAAGGCCACCCTGTTTGGTTCTCTGTCTCTTAAGCGTTGGTGAGCATCACACCTTACCAAGTTTACCTTAGCTACGGAACTATGAACAGTTTGTTAAGTACATCCAAAGGGTCGTTCAACTCAATTTCTAGAAGATTTCTTGGGGGATTGGTTTTTTTTCAGTACGACGAAGAAATTGCCACATTCCTTAGCCGTATGCTTTTGTTTTCAAATTAGTTGAGCCAGAAGATTCTACCGACCGGTTTAGTTCATTGGGTGACTTTCCTTTATCGTATGTGGCTGGGTGCATCGACAGCGCACCGTGTTGGCCGCGTGTATGACTACAAACAATACTAGCTACCGTAAATGGCATTTATAATTCGAAATTTACGTGAAGCGCTAAACAAGCTTTCCTTCACACAGATCACTGGGTCATCATGCCCAGCACTCAGCCACAAAGCCGTTTAGTTGCTGATTCAATCATTTGCACTGATTTATTATTATAGATTAACGCTAATACGTTCCGCACTTCCGCAGTGTTCCGCACTGGAAACACATGTAGCGTGATGGGAATAGCCCACTGCTTAAATAGTCCTCTATACAGGTCTGAACTTTTTGGAACAGATGAACAGGCGTGAAACAGTCGCTCGTCTTGAAGCGCGGATGGCTGAGCTAGTCGCGTTTTCGATGCGAATGCCTATGGCGCTCACCTACGGCGAAGGCGCTGTAGGCATTAAAATAACTAATTTAGACTCCGTAGTAAGGTTAGAGTGTTTACAGCTTACAGCCTATTAAGTATGCGCGCATGCAGGGAAGGGATTGAATGACTAGATCCTCATAATTATGTTTGGGCAGTTTCAAATCCAGATTGCCTGCTCACGCCATAACGTCATTCATACTTCTTCGAATAGAACACATGATCACCGTTACAACTGAGCGCGTCTTACTTCGTCTCCGTTGACCTTGGCATTAACTCAGCAGTGTACTACACGCGTTAAGATTCTGGTTAGAGTGTGTACATTAGCGGCGCTGAAACTAATCGTTCGTTATGTGCAGCCGATGTTTCGCGAGAGCACAATGTCAACAGCACTTGATCCTTAGCAGGTAGACGGTTCTGTTCGCGACGAAGGATGCAATCCACAAACATTCACTCATACTCCATATCCAGGTAGCATACGTGAAAGCTTCTCAAGCAGAGATAAAATCTAATTATGAGCAGCCCAATAGCGTGCTCTCGCTATGGAATATTGCCTAATTATTTCGGACGTCTAGCAATTGAATCATCGTTATGGAGTACTCTAGGAATAAAACCTTTTAAAGGCTGCTGTTTACATTATAAAAGAGCGTACGTTCATTTTCTACAGGCTTGAAATCGCCGTGAAGCGGCGATATCTTCAATGCATCGAGGGCCGGACATCTTGAGATATCTAGGGTTTCCCCAGCAGGCCGCCTTGTAGCAGTTTAGCCGCTTACTGTCAGTGGTATCACCTATTCTAAAGAAGCGTCACGCAAAGAAAATAAATCGATGAATAACAATAATTGAACCGGCGACACTCTGGTAGATGACAGCCTCAACTAGCGTACTAACTGCCTAGACCACGCCGTCGCGTGTTTAAGTGTAGCAAAAAGCTCTACTTAGATCTCATCCATGTTGCGCCCATGTAACCTGGAGAAAGTAAACTAAGCAGTGCATCACTTTGGTACAAAGCGAGGTCGGCCACCGTTCTCACCGGCTTCCACTGCAACATAGCTTATTGTGGGAAAGTTTAGTCATCATTGGCATTGAGAGGTGGAAACATTTCTGCTTGCTTGAGCTGACTTAGTGCTTAGTAACCGACAATATTCCTTTATGAGTACCGTGTATTTATACAGCCATTACACGGCATATTGCAATGTCTGGGAAAACCCCTAAATAATGAGAAGCCCACATTTCTCGTGCTGCAGATTTATGCACACCTAGTAATGTCTAGTTTAATTTTGAGAAAGGCGCAAGGAAAGTAATTAAATTAAACTCTTAAGTTAATACCTAATCTTAAGTATAGCGTAATAGTCTATAATGAGATTCGAGTATTATTTTGTAATAAAGGTGTTTCCAATTTCAAACTGCTCTAAGCATCGGATATGCACTCAAAAGTATCATATGCAAAAATATCGCTGTCCCATACATATACACTTTTCCGTAATCATATATATCTATTATACTAAAACACAGACGTCTAAACACGTTTAGGCTAATACAAACTACTCGCTTATGGCTTTTTTGCATGCTGCTGTAATTTTAATTTTGATAGGCGTTTTATCGCGTGAGAAGCCATATTTATGGTTGTTTGCTACCACGTTATGCTTATGAAGTGTGCTGAGGTCGACTCGAGTAGTTATGTACAGGTCAGCTAGGTTTTGCAAAAGCACAAAAAAAATGCGTTTTTTGAAGCCATCCGAACGTTATGAAGCAAGCCACTTGCTCGCGTGTGCGGAGGCCGTAGAATGCGGTTAAGAAATGTAACCCATGGAAAACTTACGAAGTCGGAACTCTCGGGTTCACATACAACACGCCCCCTCTGCAAAACAAAGGTATTTCAATAATTGATTTTGCTTTTTGTACATATATATTTATATACACTTGCGAAGTTGAAACCTTTAGATTTACATATAACACGCTCTCTGTGCAAACCAATTATATTTTAATGATACATTCAACTTCTCACATCTAGAAATTTATATGCATAAATCGTTGTTACAATTAAGTCTTGAATATAGGCGAGTTAAAGAGGCTCGAATTCTGGCAGCTGTAACAAGTTAACGGCAATCTCCGCCTAACGGATGAATGGATGTACTATTCCCTTGCAAAGTGTGTCTATGTACACATGTCACCATTTTATACTAGGAACGCTTGGCAGAGTGGCAGCATAAGCGGACAGATTGAGATATTTAGGGTTTTCCTAGTATACCCTTGCACCATATAGACTCTAATATGGACGCGTATAGTCAAATAACAACCGGATATTACATATAACGACTACTACTACTACTACTACTGACTGATAAACTGGAAGCACAGCATTACGTTTGACCGACAGGTTTAAGTGAAGTTTAATAAGTTCGCGTACGCTTCGCTGGATAGCGTGACCACGCCAATAATGGGTGTACTAATCGTAACTGCTTCCATGATGCCGTGATGCTGCGTGTACCGAGATACGCGTTGACTTTGGGACGACGTCGAATGTACTCAAACGCGACTAGGTGGGAAACGTAACGTTTCGTACGTTTCGGCAGAACGTTTCGAGTGACGACTTTGTCATCGGTAGTTACGGCTTTAAACCTGGCGCAGCATACCCGTGTACTCATCCGAGGTAGTTTTGCTTAAACCTTGCGGATTTTGAGTAAAGTACGTGCCAACAAAGAATGGAGACTGGCGAATATGCTATGCCAAAAACAATCGCATTTTTTTTTGTTTAGACATGCTTAGACGAGCACAACAGTCCGCGTTTAGAGCTTGTCTTTGAGCACCTTCAACACCTTCGAGCTCACACTGACAATCGACGCCCCTGCTAGTGTTTACTGCAATTATTTTTGTGTTTTGTGTATTATGCGGTTTGACACGTATTTTTTTAATGACATGACTTATTTTTGCAGCAACGTTCAAGCCGCTCACACAACTGGCACATAGCAGATTCATCTAACGCTAGTTTGATTTTGAAACCGCTATATGCGTCCATATAGTATATCGACATAGCATAACAGAGCCGCCACCCCGCTTGGTATAACTCCTTTTCTATCAAACTAAGGCCTTCGTATTCGAGAAAGCCCTTAAAATGTGAAAACTATATACGAAGCTCGCTGATGTACATTATGGCAGTGTAGGATATCGACGTTTTTATCAGGTATATAAAACTTATAATCAAGCCCATCTCGCAGTTAAGTTCCTACTGTAATCCAGCAAATCCAAATAGTCCAAAACAATGCAATTCACGTGGCTCGTAACCATAAATGGTCAAAAACTGTTCTGTAGCTTTTTAGAGCATAGCGTAGAACTATGCCAGTAGTTCATTTGGCCACATGTTGCGCTCTCGATGACCAACACAAATCCGTATTTTCTCAACAAGGTTTAATTTCGCAAATAAAATTCACCCACCGTACTAACTTTGCAAACAGACCATTCGATAAAGTAAGTTTACTGCTGACAAATTGTTTTTATGCTGTCACCTTCCTCGGAATCATCCGTAAAGTAATTTATTCGCTTATTTAATATGATTTCGGACATCTAATCGGGTTTGTATAGCGTATTAGCACTTCATTACAGTAGTACAGAGTTATTTGTTTGTAGAAACATCCAAGACACTGTCTTCAGATTGTAAGAGACTGCGTCATAACTCCAGATTTGCTGTCAACAACCAGTGATTTTTGTTGGGTGTTCCACCGTTTGCTTGAATGTTCTGCTTTGGCGCGTTTTGGCTATAGATACCATAATGCTATGAGCGCGTGTAATGTTTCCTGTGAAGATTTGAATGAATTATCTCGGTTGTTTTAAACGTTAAACACGTAGATAATTATTTACGCAAACAATGGAAATGATGACGCCTGATGATTCTGTGAATCATCGTTGCCAAAGTTTTCGCGCACAGAGGTGCCAAAGAACGGTAATATGTCCAAAAAATCTAAAAGCTCAAGTTACTGAACATGTCTATTTAGGAAGCTCGTACTTAGTGTGGTGCACCTTGATATTCCGTCAGAATGCTACCACGGCTAAACATCACAGGGTTACCAACGATTGTTAAATATTTTGTGTCAAATTTATAGCAGTAGAGTGGAAACGAGTGTAAAATATAAAGGCCAAAAGATAATAATAATAATAATGTATCCAGACACTCTTTTCTGAGGCGCGGGGGGGGGGGGGGGGGGAGAGGACACGGGTCTTGTTCGAGGGTCCGCGTTTGAAGCGCAATCGTCTATCTTACGGGATTTTTTTCTATCGTTTCGCCTCCTCCACACATTGCGCGTTCCCCTGCCGTCCTGCAACAACACAATGCGTCTCGTTCCATCGCAGTGCACAGCCGCCGCCCATGTAGGCGCTTGCCCAGGGGCAGACGCCCACAGGACAGGGACACACAGTCTCTCTCTTTTGCTATACACGACAGAAGGCAGAGAGACGCACGCACAAATGGAACGAAACAGCGAAGCAAGACAGGCAGAGGCTGTGCCGTTCAGTGTGATCTTGTTAAAAGTTTTGACCGTCCGAATAATAATAATAATAATAATACTTTTCACGTACTACTGCGCCAACTTGTGGAGAAGGATGAGAAAGAGGCACCCTTCAGGCCTCAGGTGGGCTGGGCGCAGGGGAACACGGCCTTGGGCGGCGCGCCGCATGACGTACTCATAGTACAGGGCAGGCAGGCAGCCCGTTGTGACAAAAAGAACTTTGCGGAAACGACAGCCTCAAACGGCAATGATGGCTTGAAGCTTTGTTGTGCCCCCGGCTTCGTCCCCGGCGGTCGTCCCAGCTAGCGAGCCTGCGTGCGCCTTTGCGCTCTCCCTTCATCCGCTCTGTCCTGTACACGACTCCCTCTCGTTTCTGGCTTTCCTGGTCTTCTGCTCCTTCTCGGCCCCGTCCTGACGCGGTGCGCGAACGACGTTCAGCTGCCATCGATTACCTGCCAATCTGGCCGTCTTGTTGTACGACGCTCATCGTTGGTGTCAACGTGACGGCACTCTCCTCGTCAAATGACAATGGTGTGCATTTAGGTTCTTTTCCATTCAAGAACACGCTCGCCAAAGCATTGAGCTGCAATTGCAGTTGCCGTGAGTTGGATGTAGCTCGCGATGCTGCTGCTGCTGCTACTGCTAGCACGATTAGTATTATCATTAGTGGTGTTGGTACGTTTGCCGTCATAGCAATCACATTAACTGCAATTACTGTCGCTGTCAGGTGGCCTCTGTGTGCAGACAATTACGTTTTATACTCGACGTGTACTTCAGATCGATAACAACTCAATCAAAAGTTGTTATCCAGTTAAGAGAGGGATCCTTCATTATCGAACTGATCGAACTGGTGGTATCTGTCGAACTAGAAGCAGTTCCCACGGCGTCGACCTCCGTTGTGAGACTGATTTGCTTCTGGCTCCAGGAACGCAGCAAAGAAGAGCAGCGACTGCCTGCTTATGTGTTTGCGGGCCATAAACATAGGTACTGTAGGCTGGTGGCGTAGTTAGCAACGGCACCGCTATGAATACAGCACTCGCGGAGCTACAGGCAGGAAGTGTAGAGTTGCATGCTTCTGTGGAAGGGCTCGAGTCATAGGCTCCCTTTGATGTGGTCTAAGCTACGGCACTGGTCCGTGCGCCGAGTGTGAGCTTCGAACTTGCATTGCACGGAACGAGCCAAAACCAAAAAGTACTATTATATTGTAGAAAATGCGTTTCCTTGTATGATACGTTTGCATACTCAAGAAACGTTCTTATCCAAACCGAGGTCCAGCTATTTCTAAGGCGTCATCTAGTGGCCGTCAGCGGTCAGTGGTGCTGTATCTTTTACTTCGCTTCCCTCTCTCTCTATACATTAAATTAGATATATCGCCATACCCGCAGTATGGCGGCAAATATATGTACACACCGGAATACATCTACCGCAGTACTCGTGCATGTATATGTATATCCAAGAAACATTATTTATCGGTTGCTCCCTAAGGAGGTATCGACGGCTGAGCCGGACGCTCTGCCGTGCGTGGCAAACACGACATTGGCAACGACAACAAGAAACGAAAAACCCAACGCGGTTATCACTACTAAGCGGTGCAAAGCTTGACAAATTGCATAGCTTTACAAATCGCGTAACGTTAGTTGCCCTCCCTGTGGTGCAACTGTGGACAGAGTGGGTCGTGCTTCTCCGGAATGGATGGCAATATCGGTCAGCATATATATATATATATATGTATATGGTGCTTAAGAATAGCCATGTCTGTCCTATCGCCATTTTAATAATGACTGATAGTTAGGGTAAGGAAAGGTCGTTTTGTTGGAAGCAACGTTGTGCCGTCAGCCACCACCTACTGCCGTAGTTAGAGACAATTAAGCCCTTTTGGCGACTGGATTGCCACCAACAGAACCCTCCACAATAATAGGCTGTGATTTGAACAGGCTTTTGTACAGCCAAATTGAACTGCAGGAAACCAGAACCAGGCTTGCCGGTCCGTGGATTGCCCGCGCCGCGCAACTGCTTAGAGTGTGCATCTGGTTGGCACATACAGAACGGCGAACATCTGTTGCAGTTGGATTGACTTTGCATCATCGGTTCGCTTCTGGCCAATGTGCCGATCGTCATGATCAGCACTGACGCGGACCTGTGTCGCCTTACGCCCCGCTCCCCCACCGCAACCCCCCGCTAGCCTGTCTGCCATATGTTACTGTGGGGGGGGGGGGGGGTGGCGGAGAAGGGCAACATGACAGGCACGACCCATCGTTACTTTGTCTGACGCCGCTGGCGGCTGTCACGGCAGAGGCTGCAACGTCGACCGAAACCCAAACACTCTTCGTCGGAACGTAATGGGACAAAAAGTACTCTATGTCGATTAACGTCATCGAACCTCAAGGGAACCTTTTTCCGGCTGTTGGCACGCATGCGCAGGCTTATCTCACTTGTGATTGATGCCCGTTTGCGTCTCCCTGCGCTGTGGCCGCGCTGCAAGCGCTCACTATACAGTCATCGTATTTGGCCGACTGAACTATCGGTTGTGGATCAGAAAGAGAAAGACAACATACATAACATATAAGAAAGCTAGCGAGAGTGAGGAGCAAAAAATAAAAAGAGAATGCTTGGCGCTCAAGACAGAGTCCATCATTCGCTTGCCAAGCCAGCAATGGATACTGCAAATGGATGGCAGATGATAATACCTCGATACTGGTAGACCAAGTCCTGGCAAGTATTTTACTATCGGCTTCGTATATCGTGGTCTCATCGCAGAGAATTCCAACGCCATTATGCGGCCACCTAATCAACTAAACCATGGCACCAAGCACCCCATCAAGTCTTCTCCTGAACACCTCAAATGATAAAGATAAAAGGGGGCTCTATATGCCAAGCCACCGAACGAGGCCATTACCACATCGTTACGCTAACAATCAGTTCCTCAGAACTGACAAACTTCGTCGTAGTCGAAACGTTAAACTGAGGAATTACAGGGCCGAACGCCCCTGTAAAAGGAGACGTTCGCAGCCGGACCGCTGGCTGGTGTAGTAGCGCGTATGCTTAACGTCTGGGCGTGGGAGAACTCAGTGCTCCCAGGCTATGGGAGATCTATCTGCTCGAAGCACTTGAGCCTACCGCCAGCACTGTTCAAACGATCACTACTACTACTACTACTATAGCTCTAGCCTGCTAGATCTGCAGTTTGCTATTGTCGCGGTCGCCTGAACGTGACTTCCATTTGATATCATTCGGCTCATCCGTCAAGTACGGCCAGCCAGTGTAAATATGACAGGGTGGCCGGATGGCAGAACAACAGAAGGGGAACAGGGATTTAGGGGTAAAAGAAACGTCGGTTGGAGCAGGGAACAGCTGTGTTTGGATGTCTACTCGTGTGTGTGTGTGAGTGCACACTCTCTTATGCGAACAGCCGTATGTATAGAAGAGACTGTCGCGGACAACCACTCACCACTGCTCCTAGTAGTAGTACTACGCCTATTACTGTCAATATACAACAATATGAGCAATGATTCCGACGGAAGCAGAGGCTGTGCAGCGAAGCAGTCGATTTGACGACCGACGCAGAACAGCACGCCGTCTAAAAAGAAGAAATGGGCAGAGGGCAACGTATGGGCGATGCTGGCAAAGACGACCATAACAACAGCGATCATATCGGGACCAGCTTGGAACGCATACCTGCACTACCGGGCGCTACCTGGGGCAGCGCCGACAGCGGCATCCTCGTCTCTTCGAAGGGGGGGGAGGGTGCTTCCCCCGCGGTCCCCCCCCTAAGGTTAGCTTCCATTTCGGCCAGCGCCACGGTGCCCAGTCTCTCTGACAGCGGCAGACCATCTTGCCTTTTCTCTTTTTATTGTTGTTGTCCCTTTTCTTCTTCGTGTGCTACATTGCTTTTCTCTTCATTTTCCCTCGCCTTCGTCTTCCTTGCTTCTATTTTCCTCTTTTTTTTTGACGGCTTAATTTACTTTCACATTCTCCGATACGTCCCTGTCCTGATCTTCAACCATAGCTCTCTGCCACCTGGCCGAGACGATGCCATGCCAACCCATCCCCATCAAGAAAGAGATGAGATGAGCAAAACGCGCCTACTGAGTTGACTCGTCGAACGTCTGACGTCACGGCAAACAGCATGCAACTTCGATCGCATTTTGCTGCGGCTTCTGCTGCTGCTATTGCTGGCTTGGCAGCAGAATTCCCCTTTGTCTGTTTCGCCGGCTGCCGTACGCGGGCGACTGATTGTATCGAATCAAAACGACGTAAAAGGCACAGAGAACGAGACGACGTAACACCAAGTAGAAGCAAACAGTCAGCGCCGTTGTGTTGTCTTCGATATCCACCGCCCTCTTTGCTCGATGTTGTCGTCGTCGTCGTCATATATACAGCGGGCGCAGCGTATTTGAACGGCATTGGCTTGCGACCGTCGTGATGGGTGGACCGCGTTATGGATGTACTCGTGTGCTGTTGTTTTCCACTAACGCGATTTAGATGTCGTAAACGCTGTTCTTCTCTAGCGAAAACTCTAGTCGTGCTGCGGCAGCCTAGCTACCCAGCTAGACTGGGATCTGCCTTTTTTGATAGATGAGTGATTTTATGGTCCTCCAGTAGGCATGTTATCGTACAGTCATCCAATACAAGTGCGTAGAACTATCCTCATTTTTCTCAAACGTTTTTTAATGATTTTATTTAATCTAGCTCTTATGTGCACATAATTACCGTGATCTGTGTGTACTAATTTTGTGATGAGACAAATACTGAATTGAATTGAATATTTATCGTGAGTAATCTAACTTGATATAAAGGCAACATGAAGTTATATATATATATATATATATATATATATATATATATATATATATATATACATACATATACAGTCAATCTGGAATAATAGATATTTACTTCCCTGCAACTCGGGGACGATCATAAGACGACACATGTTTTGTAATAGATTTCGACGACTCACTCACTGCACGTGTGTTTCATCAAATACCGTTACTACTACTACTACTGCTACTATCACTACAGTACGTGCAATGAGAAAGAACCAGTAAAAGCCGCTCAATTTGGAACATCAAGCCATCATCTCACTCGATTAAGAAGGAGGAATAGAGGTATACGGGACACACAGACACGTACACACGGGACACAGACAGGTAAGACATTTCGCATCGATGGACACGATGCGCGAGCTCAGTGCTAGGAGGTCAAACACGCCCTCAACACGCTGCTCATGACATTCCTCAATCTCTATTATCTCACAGCAGCGGGGAAGGGGAGGGGGGGGGCGGCAGACATCAACACCGAAATTGGGCAACACACGATAGCGATACGGATTCTCTAGCCATGATTGCATTCCACGCCGCTCAAACACGCACACAATAGACGCATATGCCGATGATGCACACGCACGCTAGTTAGACTAGCGATACGATACGACAGGTATCGTAGAAGGTCGAAAGTGAGATGTGTGCGCCCATGACTTAGCAGCACCCTAGCGTCCCCCTAGCTACCCTCGAGCCCGACCTCGATATCGACTGACCGACCGCTGGCCACGCACACCCGCCTCCCGACTAGTCCGACTTACCCGGCTTGTGGCATGAGCACAAGGCACAATATCGACAACGGAACAAGAGCGCGTCCAACTCTCGTTGCTGCTGTTGTTGTTGTTGTCGTCGCCATCGTCTTCGGCGTGAAAGTAATTCCTCTTCTTGGCGGGGCAACTCGCTGTTGCCCCGCTGTTGCTGCGTTTGGTATGGGATGTGGCTCGATCACAACTCCTTGACCTTCGCTAGTTTGTTTCGCTTCGCCGGTGAACGGTGAAGCTCGGGAGGAGGAGGATGATGATGATGCTGCTGCTATTGGGACCGCTGTCGGTATTGTTGTTGTTGCTGCTGCTGTTATTGTTGTTGATGTCAGTGTCGTTGTTGTCTTTGGTGCTATTGTTGTTGTTGCTTCTGCTGCTGCTGCAGCTGCTACTACTGATTCCGTTGTTGTTGTTGTTATTGTTCTTGTTATTCCTATGTCCACTGCAGGCGCCGTTGGCGGCGGTGGGTTTCGATGTCGTAACCGCCGCCGTGGAGGACGTGTTGACGGGTCGACATGTTCCGGCAACAATAATGGCATTACCGGCGGCGGCAGCAGCGGCGGCGGCGGTGGCAACGACAAAGTTTGAACGACTGGCATTGATGAATGTTTCCTAGTTCTGTACATGACGGTAGCCGCGGCGGGGCCGGCAGCAGAAATGGTCGTTGAATCGCTTGAATCGATAGTCAAGGTGTTTGATGTATTCAGTACCCTGCGATTGCTGTAGCCGCGGCTACGCCTCCACCTGATCCAAATGTGGCGAATGGCGTTGCTGCTATTTCTGCGGCTTCTGCTAGAACAACTTCGCCTTCTGCAGTTGTTGTTGGTGTTGTTGTTAATGCTATTGTTGTTCCTGCTGTCCTCATCGTCCTTATCGTCGTGGCAGTCGTTGATGGCCACGGCGGCTGTTGCTGTTCCTGTGGTTGTTCTTGTAGTTGTTGTTATTGTTGCGCTCACTGTAGGTGTTGGTACTCGCGTAGTTGTTGTTGTTTTTACTCCTGTCGTCGTTGTTGCTGCGGCTGATCGCAGCCGCGTTCGGCGTTCTCGTGCCGCCGTGCAGAGCAATACGCCGCCCCGCACAATCCGCAGGCGGGGACAGCAACGGGACCGTCGGCCGTTGCCCTTAGCGCAGTCGGCGGAGAGCGTCGAGTGCGCGTTCGACCGTCGTTTGCCGTTACTGGTCATCGCTGGCCGATGCGACGTACACATACACGCCAGCAGCTGCCTATGGATGACAAGAAGAAAGGCGCTGAAAGAGGCGCATCATATTGGTAGCTAGCTGATCACTCAAGACCTGTGGGTCTCGTCGTTGGTGTAGGTGCACCGCCACAGCAGCAGAAGCAAAAATTGACAATACCCGCAACAACATCAACAACAACAGCAGCAGCAGCAGCAACAGCAAAACAACAGCAATAACAACAAAGTTTTGCCCCTTGATCACGCACAAGAGCGAGTCGAGGACAACCCTCAGAATTGCAATCCTAAGAAGAATTTCGCCATGCACACGTAGTCACCATGGTGCTACAGCAGCTGCTGTTGCTGCTGCTGCTGCTGTTGATGAGGATTGCATTGGCTCATGACGGGCGGCCCGGATGTCACGATCGAGGGCACGAAAAGGGCCATCACCGCCGCCACCGTCGCCACCTTCAAGGAAAAACAACGCCACAGCCTGTCACTTGACACACGGTCGTGTTTTGGCGGCTGCATTGCTTGCGACAACTGCTATATGCACCGTGCACCGTACAGAACCAAAGAAGATAGCCCGAGACGCAGGTAGATGGATTACTCGCATTCGTAGCACCCGTAGACACGACACGCACACGACAGAAACAGCAGCCTCAGCCGCAGCAGGAGCAGGAACAACAGCAACGAAACCAGCTGCACGAAACCTGCGTGGCCCAACGGGCGGTCTTGCCCCTTCGTTGGCGGGCACTATAGGTCTAGCGCCTAGAAACTTATACGATTGACATGCACAGACTTACGGTCACACGATACGAGGCTGCACCATACGAGGAACACAACAGCTAAGGTTAGGCACATTCACTTGTAGACGCTACATGTACACACACACAGAGGCGCGCAGAGGTGCTGAGATGCACGAAGTCCTCATTCATTGCAGCAGAACGGCAACAGAAATAGCGGCACGCGTCTGACCCGTTCTTCGGCTTATTTTGTTGTGCTTCATTAGCGTTTAACCGGAGCGGGCTGATGAGGTGCGACGACTGCAATTACAACGTCGGCGTTCCGTTTAGCAGCGGCGTTGAGGTGTCGACCGTTCTGTTGGCTGCCAGATTTGGGCTGGCAGCAGATTACTGCAGTCGCGATGGTGAGGGCTGCATTGCCACGAATGGCGGGCGGCATCAGCCGAGACAGTAACAGCAGCAGAAGTATGATCTCGAGCCGCAGAATCAGGTTATCCAGTGTTTCCAGCCTTCTAGGCTGCTCGATATCAATCAAGAGTCACAACACAAATTTGTGCGATACAACGAACGTAGGAGAGAGGATGCAGAAGAAACAGATCAACTTGAGCAACCACAAGCAGATCAACTAAAAGAATTGTAAACAGCACAGCACAAACCGTAACGATGACGACGACGATGACGACGGCCGACTGTTGGCGATTATAACAACAACAAAAACAACAAGAATAGCAGTTGGAGCGACGGCGGCAGCGGCGACGACATCTGCGCGAGCGACAATACTGAAGGCGATAGGGAGAATGGCGGCAATCGAGCAGCTGCACCCCCAACAGAAGTGGCGGAAACAACAACACCGGTAACACCTCCACCACCAACACCAACAGCAGCAGCAGCAGCAACAATAAACACAACAACAACAACAACGATAGCAACAATATCAACAACAGCTGCAGCAGCAGCAGCAATTGCAACACCGCGCACACAGGCAAACAGACGACACATCCAAATCTCTAGCCTCGCTATTCCATCGCAGGGACTGTATGGCCGTTAGCCGCTTGCCTTCACTCTTGTACGCCTGTTTGTCTGGCAGCCTAGCGTGATAGCTGCTGGCTCGCTGCCTGCCTGCGTGCAGCCGCGCCGCGCTACCGTGGTCGCTCTTTCCACCGTCGCCGCGGCAGGTGCTCTCTAATCGAGCTGAAAGTCGCGCGAGGACAAAGAAGGAAAAGGGGAACTTAAGGATAGATGAGGAAAAGCAGCAGGAGGAGGAAGAGGAGGAGGAGAAGCACACAGAGTGCGCGTGCTCTGCTTCGGTCCCCCTTCCCGCATAGAGAAGAAGATACAGAGAGAGAGAGAGAGAGAGAGAGAGAGAGGAAAAGGAAAAAAAGAAGAAGAACTAGAAGCACAAGTACAACCAGAAGGCCCTGGCCTGTGGCGGCAATCACCACCAATACAAGGTAAGGGCATTCAGCGCCTTGCAGTGGAAAGGGCTGCTAAACCGAACCGAGCGCTCAGAGCTTTGCCTGCTGCTGCTACTTGTTCAACATACGTGGCGCGGGTGACGGACGGACGAACAGACAAGCGTGCGGGCGGCCGGGCTCGCTGGAGAGCGGTCACCCCGGGGCTCGAGAGCAAAGGGTCCCCGAGCAACTGGCAGACGCGTGCCGACGGCCAAAGGAAAAGACACAACAGACAGGTATCATCTCGGAACGACAGACAGAGAAGGAGACCGAAGAACACTGAGGAGTAAAGAATAGGCGGCTGACCATGGTTGAGAAGCGGAGAGATACGACGTGAGTGGGAGACACGTAGGGACAGAGAGTGTTTGTGTGTGAGGGAGGGAGAGGGCAATGAACGGCCAATTGGCCGAGGGTTCTGACCACTGGAGGGCGCCACAATATCTACCTTTTTGTTGGGCACCATCACTGACACAGGATTGCACCGTTTTAATTGGGAGAATCTAATGAAACCACCAGTTATAATATAAACGGCGCTAAAATGCAACTTGTTCTCCTTAGGCGTTAAAATGCGCTGAATGTTCTGCCCAGGGGGGAGGGGAAATGGCTTCTTCGGTATCGAACTCTGAACGGCAAGATCGTCACGCACCTTCCGTTGTCGATCCTACGCACTAGCTTGCATACCTTATGCGAGATTAACTCCAATGGTGCCATAACAGTTTAATAGCCAAAATATATTTTGCGGAAGACAGAAATTATTAAAGACGTTTTATATAATATTACGGGCAGTTGTTTTCTGTCCCACGCCGTCCCAACGAGAGAGAAAGTGTAGCTGTTTTTTTCGAGACACCAGACAGTTGACTAGCGCTACCTAGCGCAACTCTGCAAGCAGACCCGACAAATGCCATTAAGGAGCTGTCCGTTTTCTACGATCGTACAGTTGTAACCATATAGTGAAATAATATCAGATGCCAAATATTACACACAAAACGGCGAGTGGGTTGAAAGGTTTAACTAATAAACAATATTTTTAAACGCTATCTTCTTCTTCTACTTCTTGTAAAAAATAGAAATAAAGGTACTAATCGAAAAAAAATTGTAAATCTTAACAATTTACAATTTTTTATTCGATTAGTACCTTTAAAAGTTTATTCCACAAAATATATAGTTTACTTTAAACAGCATTAGGTGACATTTTAAATGTAATTCATATGAAAGTAAATGCATTGACTTGATTACTTCTTTAATCATAATGTTAGTCTTTATTAATATAATTTTGCTATGTTAGCACTTTTAAGTAGGCAATTACTTTAAAAGCAATATTGATTCTTCTTTTACTTTGTCGTACTCTAAAAGATATTGGAGTGTTAAATCCAGTAATACTTATTTTGGTGTGGAGCAATGGACACTTCACACAGATGACACATTCTCAAAAATCACTAAATTACCAAGTCTAAATTGCTTAGTTCGGAATGAATAAAGCTTGAATATTATTGCACTTCCATCTGTTTTATCTGTGTAATCATGTGAGTGATGTAGAAGCTATAATTAGCTAAACGATAATAAATTTATAATTTTTGGTTCTAATATAATTTCCTATAATAACAACGCATATTATTTTTTTATATTATCTTTATTATAGTTAAGCTCATTATTAACAATCATTTTGAGAATGGGAATGCATTGTTTTCTCTGAGTAGCGGAGCTTCACTTTCCCTACCAATCTGACAACCGTAATAGGGCCAAATCAAATGTAAAAATATACTTCTGTGTTTTCCTGAAATATCTATCTACGTGAGCCACTATACTAATTTTCATTTGCGTGGATAGCAAATGCTTAGTCGAGCAAAATCTACGAGAGCTAGGCGAGGAAAGATATGCACGACTAGTATGTAACCAAGGGAATGTCTGGTCTATTCGAATGCCTTTATCCATTTGTCACAAGAGGGTTTCTCACAAACATTGTAGTCTGCGACAGAAAGACACATCTATATAACGAAAAACTGTAGTAAAAGTGATACAACCCAGGTTAACCAACGTAGATATACTTAAGCGTCGGCAGCCCACGTGAGGAAGCATTCGTGTTTTATTGGCAAACCGGCAGTCAGAAGTGAGCCATCTACAAATAATAAACGAACATGCGCTTAGTGTTTGAGCATTGCTTGACCATCGTTAACTTGTCCAACGAGTGATGCCTGTATAATTGCTTAACGGAAAAGTTTTTGATAATATAGGCGATTAAAGCACGCTTGCTTAGTTCTCCCTCCTTGTGCACTGAGATGCCGCCCTTCTATTGGCGTGTTTACGGGGTTTGCTTTAGTAAACCTGCTGATGCTTTGAGAGAAAAGTTGTCACAGGAATGTCCTACAAATAACTAACACGTAGACAACGCTTGACAAACACGGTTAGATATGTCAAACACAATGACGCACCGCTCATTTTTCTATAGCGCTACAATTACACTATTACACCCAGTGCGTCTCGCTCGAGCACTTCTGGGCTTCAGAAGTTTCATTGCAAATGATGGTGCTCATCCGAGTTAGACTTCCTTATGAACGCTTAGCGGATTAGGAAGTCGCCGCGGGTGGCTACGCGCGCGCTTAGCACGTCGGAACGGATGAATGATGTCGACCGTACGGTTTCGTTCTGCTCCGCCCTGGCCCGGATCCGCAGAAACTCAACGTATTGCCACGCAGAAGGATCGACACGGGATATGACGCGTTACGTAGGTGCCATTGGGTGGCTGAAATAGTGGTGCTTTGTTGCGTCAATTTAAGGGGGTTATTTCAATCCAGCCGTCCATAGAGCGGCCTGACGCCTCGGGTTTGCGGGCTGTGGCCGGGACAAGGTGCCGGTTGAGCACGAGGCTACCCTACGGTCTCGAAGTGGTGCCATACATTTCCAACAAACTCTGGGGGAGGTGAGAATTGAGGTTTTAATGGACAAATGCGCTCCTATATCGAAAACCCTTAGAGTTTCAAGGGCACCTACAATATTATCTCAGCTACCTTAATGAAAAAAAAAAAAGATTATAGTCATTTTATTCGAGCAGGCAGTTTTCTTGTCAAAATGTGTACCCTTATTAATTCCTATGCTCCCTATGCGAGCAAGCGAAATGCAAATCAATCACGGACGACCCGAAGGCCAAGCCTATAAGGATCACGAATTTTTCAAAACGAAACACAGTTAAGACTGTCTCAATTGTTAAGGCCTTGTTTACACAACGCATTGCTTGGTTTTGACGAGCCCCAAGTCGAATATCGTCTATGTATGAACAAATTACTACTAATCTATCGGACTTCGATTTCTTGTCAGAGCGGTCAAAAACATTTTTAATTTTCTTGTTAGTGGTTTGGCGAATTGACAAAGAGTGTTAATCTGTATAAAGCGAAAATTTATATAATGAACCAGGGGCTTAAGGGAAAATAAACCTTGCTAAAGACAGTATGCGTGTCTTCCATTAAAGGCATAGTATATCGTTGTGTGCCCACAACCGCGGCTTCCTCAGTACAAATAATAATGTCTACTAAAAAAATATTTTTTTTGTTCTATAATTAAAAAGTAAACAAAAATTACGTCATCACTTGATGCTTTTGTGGATTACCATTTTTAAGTCCAAGTTTGTGCATTACGGTAGCAGCTATGAATGATCTCTTCCTCCACACATGGCCCCCTGCTATGGATTATGACCTACGACGACATGCTGCGGCTGAGGGACCCTCCTCCCCTGCGTTAACCTTCGTGTCGACGCTGACGACCTCGTCCTAACTATTCAGGCTCAGACCGCGGACCTGCTGCAGAACCGTACGAACGAGGCACTGGCCGACGTCGCCCGCTGAGTGCAAGAGGCGGGGCCTGCTCTCGCTCCAGCCAAAAGCGAGGCGATACTCTTGGCGGGTCGGAAAAAATGCCCCGCCCTTTACCTCCATCTAGAGGGCCAGGAGATCGCACTCGTCAACAACGTAAGGTAGCCCGGTGTTACTTTTGACAGGGGGTCTCCGTACTACCGACTACGCGCGACGGGTGATGGAGAAGGCAACGAAGACAGCGGAGACATCCAATGACTTCTCACATCGCATGCCCAATACATATGGTCCACGGCAGCTGAGCAGACGAATCATTATGTCTGCGCCCGCGTCCGTTGTCCTGTACGGAGCTCCGGCCTGGCCCATTGACACGCTAAAACTTGCCACGAACAGAACTCGGATGCGCCGGGCTCAGGGGGTCGGAGCTCTCAGGGTAATCGCAGCGTGCAGGACGGTTAGCGCTGCGGCAGCTCTTGTGCCGGAACGCTCCCATTAGATCCGGAGGCAGCCGAGCACCGCCTATGGGATAACCCGAATTTAAAAAAGACGAGGAACGTCAGCGCACAGTTGACCTTTGGCAGAAGGAAGTGGACAGGCCTAGAGCAGGGTGCTCCAAGCGTCAGCCTTCGCCAAGGGCTGGCTCAACCCGCAGGGGGGGAAATTACATTCTACACAAGCCAGGTCCTCGCAGGTCATGGCGATTTCCAGTCGTGCCTGTTCAGGATCGGCAAGGTTTCCAGCCCCACGTACTTCCACTGCGACGAGGGACTCGACAACACCCCAGAGCACACCGTGCTGAGGTATCCATCATGGGCAAAGCAGCACGAAAGTCTAATTACGTTTTTAAGGAACAAGCCATTTTTGACCTACACGACATCATCAAGATATCGCTCGCTCCTCCCCGAGGCTCCCGAGGAACACACCCGCCAGGAGTAATAGACTCGCCCCTTCTGACTGTCTGACGTTATGTGAAAGCAGTTCCTAGTCAGACGGGGGGGACGGCGACATGACTGTTCTTAATGGGTTAGAGTCCCACATGACCGACCTGCGCTTGCAGGAAGTTCCCCTGCAGCGGTGTCCGTGTATACAACCGCAATTTCCAGTTAGTCCTCTAAAAAATGCATGCTTTTCACTCGTACGGACACGCTTTTGACGGTACGTGCGCTTTTAGCATGTACGCAATTGGCTATCTTATTTACACCGTCATTGTTCACCATGTTAGTTCCTAGGGATTCGAAACGGGATGTGATATCTGACATTTCTGAACAGTAACACGGCGGGCACCTTCTAGTTAGTTCACGGGCGCACAGCATGTACAACATTGCCCTTTGACATTCGAGCAGCATAGGCCTAACGTTGGGTGTATGCCTCACGAAGTTAATAAGGCTCGACGTCTACTACATTAGCTACATATCCAAATAATTGACAGTGTAGTCTACTTATAGGAGGGTTCGGTCAAATGCCAAGAGGCATTTTTTTAGTTGCTAACAGGCCAACGATTATTAATGATTAAATATATACAATATTCAATCGTATTTACCAAGATTTGCTTTTTACTACAGTTTTTATCCTGTACGCCAACAATGCGTTACGAACCGATTTTTTTCAGATGTGTATAGGATTTTCGTAGCAGTTACACGTTTGTTTCCATAAGAACGGCTCCATAAGAAACGCTGGCTATAATATTTAAAACTACAGCTAGATTATTAAAATCTTACAATCCGCTGTTCCATTAGATAATGCTTCTGCAAGTAATATACTTATTACTTATATGTGCTATAGTGTGGTGATGCATGTACCAATATTAGTCAAAGAAACCACAGAGGAAGCAAAGGTTAGGTTAAACTTTAGGGCGATATCCCTGCGGTTGCCTCACGTGGTCGCTCAGCTAATATATGACCCTGACTAAAGAAAAAGGACGGATTCACTTTATTTAGGGATCGTTCTGCATAATTCACGGCCATCGATGAAGGTGGCCTTGAATGCAGGGTGGACTTCGACATTTTAACGCAAGCGTAACTTCCTTGCATTTGTAGAAGGTTTAATTCTAAAATACTACTTGAATCCTATAGCCAATCCAGTAGCAGTTTGTATTCGTTGCAATGCATATGAAAAAAAGGTGGTGGGCAATTATCGTAATGTGCGTATTCTCATGCAAACTCAATCTGACGTTACTAACTATTACAACGGCCAGTATATTTATTGTGCATATAGCACGAATAGTAGACGTGGCAGAGAAAAAGCAACACAAGTATGCCGTGGCGGGCGGTATTATTAGCACTGTTCGATATGAAGGCTGCGCTGACCACTTTTTTTTTTTGCCAAATAGACCATTTATAGCTTTCTGTCTATTTCTCTCTCTTTTATTCTCACACTCCGACTCTTAGCTTTAGTCAAAGCAAAACTTTGTGTCATTACGTCATCGTTGGCAAGTTCCCGAGTAGATCCCAGGATGCCTTTTTCCTTTTAGGTTCAGGTGTATTCTTAGGACGCGCACACTCACGCACACACGCATACAGCATACGCAAAACATGCTTTCGAAAGAGCATCATCACCACAATTGGGTGCCACAAATCGCTAAATAAGGATTCGTTGAGAAGGCGCCCGTGACTCGGTCACGCATTCAGCTGTGCATTCAGCCGGTTGGATGTCGTGTTGCTCAACTTGTAGCTGCGTATCATGCTGTAGTAGTAGTAGTAGTAGTAGATATTGGTTGTAGCCCGAACCTCGTTGAAACCCGCGCCTTTCGATGGAAGCTGCCTGTAAGTACTATATCGTTGGAAGACTCTGCGAACGGTGCATGGGTAAGCTGCAGAATGTGGACTATAGTCAAGCCCAGACAAAGCAACGCTAAATTGATTGTAGTCGCTTTTAATATAGCGTGATTCTTGTTAATATAGAATATGTCAAAAGTTAAATGTGGTGAGGGATCTCAAAAGTATATATATGTATGTGTATATATATATATATAACAAACCAGTAAACTGCATGATTCATACGTATTAAAATCATTCGTAACGCTTGAGAATCCAGTCGTCTAATCGGCTATTTGTCGGGGATGGCTGCAAAACTGTGGAACACGGGAGATTAATTTACCTGGCATTTTTATTTTGCCACTTAAGCTGTTTAACTTTGTGTGGAGACTATTTTTACTTTTGCGACCAAAACCCTGCAAATAATCTCATTATCGCTCTAAGGAGCGCCTCTGCAAGAGCCTGGCAAGCCAGAGGATTTCCCAGCCCTAGGTTCCAGGGGTTTCATATATCGTCAGTCTCTGCTGAGCTGCGCATACCGTTCAAAGGGTCAGCTTTATCAATGCGGTGTAGGTATTGCTGAAAAAAAAGCCACCGTGGCTCGTTAGTAGTTGTGCGAGTAAGTAGGTAAGCCACACGTCCGGCGTGTGCACTATTTATTCGATGAATGAGGATTCGGGTGAATGAAAAATGATTCGAGACCGAAATTCCGGAAACGCATTTAGTAAATCAGAAAGTACAGTATCCCGATAACCTTGAGTTACGAAACATCGAAACATAAGGCGTTTTGGTGTGCGCTTCGACGCATGAATCAAGTGCTTCATTACATTAGTAGAACTTAATACAAATTACGACTGTGAATAAAAATAAAAGCTGTACTCTATCATAGGAATTTGAAAATTTTTGGCAGGTCTCTACGTATCGGTCTGAAGGGGTACTGTTTTGATATAAGTAAATATGTGCCAGTAAACATTGAGGAACTGTAAACGTCGACAAATATCATGTACTGCGTATATTCCACATGATTTATCTCCACACTATATCGGGTAAAATGTACAATAGTACGGTCAATATCACTACAGCCTCGTATTGACATTAAAAATGAAAAAATCGCTCAGTGCCAGCATTGTTAGCGAGGAAGCTGCATTGCACTCATTGTCATGATATCTTACACATATACCATAACAATATGTACAAACACATGTGCAGAAAACCGTGCAGAGAAAAACGGGCGAATGTATATATATGGTAGTTCAACAAGTTCTTAAAATGAGCTTTTCAGAATTCGAATTTTGGCGCTTTCACCGCTATTGGAAACGGCAACTTTTCGAATGCTAGCAGTCAAAATATTATGGTGATTGGCCGTTGCTATTTCGTTTGATCGCTTTTCCCGTGCAACGTATCGGCGTGATTTTGAAAAATTGAGAAAAAAGAGTTTCGAGTGGTTATCAAGCATTTTTATTTCAAAGGTTGGAATGCGACCCAAGTGAAAACTGAGTTAGACGAGGTGTACGGTGACTCTGCGTCATGTTTTGCCACTGTTTCCAAATGGATTAATGAGTTAAAAAGAAGTCGCAGGAGCACCGAGGATGAACTACGTTCAGGACGCCCAAAAACGGCAACTGATGAGGAAAACGTGGAAAAAGTGCGGAAAATCTTTGCCGCAGATAAGCGAGTGAACATGAGGGAGATAGCGGAGGCCTTGGGAATCAGTTTGGGTAGAGTGCATTTCATCCTGCACGAAAACTTGAAGATGAAAAAGCTCAGAGCAAAATGGGTGCCGCATTTGCTCAACCAAGGCCAAAAAGACGCGCGTGTTTCCGTTTCACAGCGAAATTTGGCCAAGATGTCGAAAAATCCGATTTTTGGCGCAGATTCGTGACCGTCGATGAAAGCTGGGTCCATCACTACACTCCCGAGACCCAAGAAGCATCTCGTCAATGGTGTGCACCTGGTGAAGGACCTCCGAAGAGGGTGCGGACAACGGCATCGGCCGGAAAGATGATGGCTACGGTTTTTTGGGACCAACGTGGAATAATTCTGGTCGACTACCTTGAGAGCGGTAAAACGATCACGGGAGAATATTATGCAAGACTGTTGGACTGCCTGAAGCAAGAACTCATCGTGAAACGGCCCGCTTTGCAGAAGAAGGTTGTCCTGTTTCACCAGGACAATGCTCCCGCACACATGTCGCGGCAAGCAACGGCAAAACTGGCCCAACTGAGGTTCGAACTTATTGAACAACCTTCCTATTCTCCAGACCTGGCCCCCTCTGATTATTTCCTCTTCGGACATTTGAAGAATAGTCTCGGTGGAAAGCGTTTTTCCAGCAATGAAGAGGTTAAGGCTGCTGTCAATGCCTATTTTCAGTCTAAAGACGCGGATATCTACTCAAGAGGTATAAATGCTCTGAAATCTCGGTGGGAAAAGTGTATTGATCTTCTCGGGGAGTATATCGAATAAGGAAAAATTAAAAACAAGAATTGGAAAATTCTTGGTTTTTATTTTAAGAACTTGTTGAACTACCTGTATATATATATATATACATTGTGTGAGTTTGCATCCAGGTTACATACCAATGTGCGCAGCGGATAGAAATAAAATTTAAGAAACATCGGGAACTGTTTAGAAAACATGGGCAATAACTTGTCTCAAATATTTTTGGAAGCGACACAGATGAAGCATCTGTAGGAGTAATGTAAATTGCGTAAAAAGGGTTTTATTAAATGGCTCTAATATATAATAAAATATATTGATACATGAAGCAGTGTGTATAAATATATATATATATATATATATATATATATATATATATATATATATATATATTATAGCATGCCCTTATTGTAGGTTAGTTTACCCATATGGTCAGTTTTGTGAGGAGGATGATTTGCAAAATGTGTGTAAATCAGAATATATACTAAATAATATTGATACACATTATACTAAGTAATTGTTATGATTTTATCAATGTTGTTAGGTACTACATTAATATATTTAATTGTACATAGATTTAATTCAAATAATATAGCACAACGTATATATTGCTCTGTAGCCCTGTAGTCATTTCTTTTAATTTTTAATGTTTCGCTTTTTCAAACAGTTAACCTGTGATGACCGTAGTCATACGAGTTACATGCTATCTATAATATATATATATATATATATATATATATATATATATATATATATATATATATATATATATAATAGGTATCACACCGCAAGCGCTACAGTCGAGAAAAAAATACTTCGTTTGTCAAGCCAGGCAGTCACCATTCATTTGCCCCTGTCAAATCAACTAGGATAACTATAGGGTGCATTCTTGTAGTCAGTGATATCGTCAGACATACGTCGTGGTATCGCAGTGTGTCACTGTGAAAAAGATTACATTTTATTGTGTTTTTCCTTTCCTTCTCTCTCTCTCTCCCTCTATATATATATATTTTTTTTTTGCAGAATCATTTTGAAGATAAGATCGAATGGCGCACTTTTTATGAGTTGCGTAAAGGCTTTGCTTACGTATCGTCTCACAAGAGCATCTATCGATCGGTCGACGCTGCGTCTCATGTAAAGCGAAGGTTTGCGACTTTTTTTTCTCCAAGTCGTATTCGATAAGGCATTCGACAAGCAGCTTAAAATGCCCTAATATTGGTTCGAGGTTCGAGACACAGCGCGCACGCCTGCCCGCCTGCTGTGAACAAGGAACAATCGTAAACAATTTATTGACGCGGGACGGGAAGTAGGGGCTCAATGTATGTACATGCGATGATGAGAGCATGCGGGGGGGGGGCTTGAAGGGATGGGGAGGAGTACAAGCGCAGCATCATCGAGGCGGCTATTGAGCATTGAGGCTTATGGCGATGGCCGTTGGACAAATAAAGTGTTCAAGCACAAGTCGAACGCTCGAGGGCGCAACTGAAAGCCCAAGTCACAACCGAGTAACAAGCTGCTGTGCAAACGGTGTCGGCGCACACGACGTCGAAATTGATCGCAACGTGGAACGTCTTGGTTTGCGGTAGACGTTGAGTTGTAGCGGTAGCAGAAGTATTAGTTGACGTCGATTTTGTTGCTATTGTTGTTGTTGCTGTTGTTGTTGTCATTATTGTTGTTGTTGCTGTTGTTGTTGCTGTTGTTGTTGTTGTTGTTGTTGTTGTTGTTGTTGTTGTTGTTGTTGTTGTTGTTGTTGTTGTTGTTGTTGTTGTTGTTGTTGTTGTTGTTGTTGTTGTTGTTGTTGTTGTTGTTGTTGTTGTTGTTGTTGTTGTTGTTGTTGTTGTTGTTGTTGTTGTTGTTGTTGTTGTTGTTGTTGTTGTTGTTGCTGTTGTTGTCCTTGTTGTTGTTGCTGCTGTTGTCGTGTTGTTGTTGTTGTTGTTGCTGTTATTGTCATTGTCGTCGTTGTTGCTGTTGTCGTCGTCGTGGCCGTTCGCAACAACTATTCGGAAGGGGAGGGGGTGGCAATCAAAGTGAACGGACGCGGTTTTGACCATCGTTCAGATCTGGCCCACCACCACCGGTCAGGGGCGGCGATGGGCGTGAGAGGAGCACTTTTTGTTGCTCGTCGTCTTAGCTTTTTTTTGGAACAGAGATAGAAAGGAAGACGAAAACGAAAATGGAGAAGACGATCCGATCCGGTGCAGACGCGACGAAAGACGGAGAAGGCGAGATGGCTCTTGCAATAGTATGTGTCACATCCGGATCCTGGGATGAGTTCAAGGAGTCGTTTCCGGCCGGAAGCTGAAGCCGCAAGCTCAAAAGTTGGCTTCGAAAAGCCCGAAGAAGGTCATCCCGCCTCATTGGTTAGCACAAACGCGCCGCGGTTCTCTGCCGCGTTCGCGCGACCGGCCCGATTTGGTCGCCGACCTGCTCTGTGCTTACTGTCGTAGCTGTAGCTTCTGCAACGGAACGTCGCAGTGCGTCGAAACCCGCAACCGCACATTTTCCAACTGGCGATTCGCTCTCGGGGACAAAGCTGTTCCTGCGGAAACCGAACAGGTGATTCGCAATTTTCCACTATTGTCACTGAGTGGAGCCCGCGGATGGCTCCAGGGTGGGCCACACGATATGGCCAGCTTACTGCCAGATGAGCCAAGATCATATCTATAGGGCCGGAGGAAAAACTGCTGATACCCGTCGACCCCGACGTTGTCCATCGCTACGAACGAATAGCCGAGCTGATGGGCCTAAATAAACAGATTACACATTGCTTTGTTCGTTTATATCTGGACACGATGCGATCATTGTTAAAATTGTCGTATTTACATTTCGCAATGAAGATATATATATATGATAGAATAAGGCAAGTCTCTAGGATACGTTGCTTCTAGTAAATACGAGATTTTCTGCTTTCTACCTGTACCTTGTTTTTTTAATAATGATAATGATCACACAGCTAAACGTACGTCAATATACTGGCATAATATATACATTACTTGATTCCTTTTTGCTGACGCTTACAAAATACACATAATTATCTTAAATGCACAATTTCAATAAGCGACAATAAAGTTGAAATAAAAGGTTCTTCTCAATTAAATTTAAACGTATGCTTCGTGCATACACTTCTGCACTACTAGTGCTGGACGAAAAAGATAAAATGAACTCTATTTAATAAAGTAGCTGTTGTAAATCATGCTAAAATCATCTCTTGCAAATATGATAAGTAAATATGACTTCTTGCCGTCAAATGACTTTATGATATGATCAGTCCGAAGGCAAATTCGCTTAAACTCATTATTGTATGCAAATCAATTAAAGGTAAAAATAGCATCTGCTGAAGTCCAGAATAACCTATGAAAGTAAATGTAGTAGCAGGAGGAGTAGAAGCAAAACAAGTTTCTGACTAATAAAGTGCATAATGCTGTGGTAAGTTACTGGGTTCTTTACGCAGGCCTCTCATCTCATTCTGTCTGAGGTTTAAAGCTTGACAGAAAATACGCGACGCAATGCACAGCCAGCCAGTCAAACTCCGATTCTCCACAAACAAATACAACGTAATCCTCAATCTCGCAGAGCAGAAGTGGTTGTAACTAAAGCTGAGATCACAGAAGAGCTGAAACGTGGTGCTTTTTTAATGATTTCTGAGGCTAAACCTCCGACGTTTAAGACATGCGAGGGTCTAGATAGATCGGCCGATACTTCAATGGAAATGCCCAAGGGAACATCGGGACAGTGAAACACAACCGCTCGAGTTGCCAGAACTTCGTAGACATTAAGCGAGAGACCGCTATTGCAATAATACATTCGGTAGGTATTGATGTGTGAGAGAAGGTAGAAATATATATATATATATATATATATATATATATATTGTATCGACTGTATACTCGCATATATAATATATATATATATATATATATATATATATATATATATATATATATATATATATATATTGTATCTAGTACAAGCAATAGTTACAAGAATCTTGTAATTAATACATATAAATACTGATAGCAAATTGGTTGACAATATTCTATTTTAATTGAACTCTGTTTGCATGTATATTTACCACATCATCTAAAATCTGATCCCTCTTCAGGCAGCGGAAAATCTATAAGGTGATATTTACATTAAATCTACCGTTCGTCTAATTAGCGAATTTGCTAGCTTAGGCCTAAACGTTTAATGCGAGAAGGTCCGACACACGCACTAATGCCAATTAACAATAATTCAACAAGAAATCATGCATGCAAATACTGTATGTTGCCCGTGATGTTGTAAAGTCGTCCGTAATTGACAATATCCATTTATCTTGAGCATGGTCTCTTACACACACAAGCGCATATTGCATGCGAATGCCTAATTAGACACCCGTCTCAGCCAAGAAGAAGTGCACGGCGCCAGACAGCCTACTACTGAAAGAGGTATATAGAGTGAGTTTTTGAGAACAGCGCGCGTTAATTTATTACGACTTATGCCTATGCAATGGGTGCTTCGTAATTATGTGGTGCCTTTTTGGGCGCTTCGTGGCTGTTGGTGGTGTGTGGACCTATTCGGACCCTCACTCAGCAGCATTAAGCAAAAGGCGTAAATTGTGTTGTCCAACTAATTGGCCCGCCTACTGGAGTTATCTTCCGACCACGGCTAGATGATATAACGCTACCGTAGATAAGCTGGTCTGATTAAGCGTCGCGTTTGCGGTTTACGAGGGGTCGTAACTAACACTGAGGCTAATCATCTCACACTAATCGCAACCTTTGAGGTGGGCTATATGGGCAACGTCATTACCGAAGCGGTGCTCATTGCGTTTAGCTGCATCCTTCTTTTTCTTTTTGTTTATGTTTTTTTTGTTGAGTTAGCTGAAGCTTCGTAGATCGTAATCGGCAAACGTGGCCCTCTACCTTGTAGAATTACACTAAGTTAACCCTACTTAACGCTAATGACTTGCCTCTCTGTACGAGCCCAAAACAAATATGACAGGACAACAACCGACAGGAGCACTACATATATATATATATATATATATATATTACATGCACTACTTTTTACAATAGAGGCTTTATAGCACTTATCTAGCCAGCTGAGGGAGGTGTCAGAACAAACTTTAGTGGTTAGGCGTAGCTGTAGTAGAAGTTGTATTACGTGTACTTTATAATAACAATAGAACACGAGTAACTCTCTGTTATGCGTCGCTTTCTATTCGTTCACCGAGCTCATCTATCTAATCGATTTGTATGCCACGGCGGCGAGTGCTAGGGTAATCACTTGCTGAAGGAGCTCGACACTGATTATCGTGTGGTGCACGTGGCAACGACGTTTGTTCAAGCGTGGTTGCTGTCACGGCCCGGTGGTTCTAATTATTGGACGGTTTTGGTACTTACGAATCCGCGGCTTACTCTTGCCTGGTAAGGTCCACGTACCCTTCCGCATGGACTCGCGTTGTGATAACGTTCTGCTACCTGCATACGTGCTTCATCATCTAGCTACCCCTCGTGCAAAGTCGGTGCACTTCAAAATCATACCTACTTATGCGAAGGATGGCTCTGCCAATGGCAATGGACCTGATACACAAAAAGGGAAGACACTTGTGTAGAGGAAGTAAACTGTAAGTGATGACCTTTCTCGTCCCTTTAGAAAATCCATTCTTTTTGCAATGGCAATATCAGGGTAACTAACGTAATTGTACGTCAAAACTCTGCCCTGTTGTCGAAGAACAGTTGTGCAGCGAATCCTTAGAAGAATCCGTCAAGCAGAGGGGGCTCTTTGGGCGCTAGACGCGCCGATATATGGTAACAAATTTCACTCGTGTCGGATGTTTTGATTATAGGCTTAAGAGACACGCAAGTCCATGCATGACAACAGCTGAGGGCACAGGTCCCAGAACTGAGAGTCTTTTGCAGCGTAATAGCACGCGTATAGTCAAGGTTACAAAGCACAAGGGATGCTTGATTGTAACGGTTGTTTTTAGAGTTTGGAGGGGTGAGGTCTAAGCAAGCCTTGGGCAGAACGAAGATAAATTTTAGCTTCTTCTAATAGCACTAGGATTGTGCTCAAATAGCACGGTAAAGGAATGAGTGCACGTATGTGTGGTGCGAAACTGATATGACATGATAATAAGGTTGCACTCAATAATATCATAGTTTAGACGATTATATATATATATATATATATATATTCGTCTAAAAGAAACCTCATAATAAAAGATTACTGTAAAACAGTAAAACACCTCCGTTGTGCTGGAAAGCTGACAGACGGTCAGGAGAGGAGAGCAGCCACAATTGCGGTGTCAACCGTCACAGATCGAAGACGCCGTCAACCGAAACAGTGGCTACAGGAGAGAAGCCAGGTTAGTTGGGATGCTGAAGAGGGCGACTGATAATGATTCGACAGATATACACAGCGAGGATGACGATCAACCGTATGTGTGCATCCACTGTGGACAAGCTGTAAAATCTTCTAAAAGCCCGAAAATTTACTTTACACGTAAACACTCTCTAGCTCCTTGTCAGAGCCTCCGGGCTCGAGTTACCAGTAAGCCACTTCATCAAACGCCGATACCCAACCTGATTCAAAATAATTAGTACGAGTCTTATCACATGTTCGCAGAAGTGCAAAGCTCGATTACTGATGTTTGCACTACCTCGCCAAAAATGTCAGAAAACACTAACGTAAATTAATAAAATTAACATAGCAAAAATAGAGTTACGCTCACTTTAAAATCTTGCTGTTTCGACTGTACCTAGCATGATCGGCAAAAGGCCTTACTCCACTAACGACCAACACAACGTGCGCCAGGCATAGATGAAATTAGCAAAGGGCGATATTCGTTCTGCTGCTCGATCGCTACTATTCTCAGACACATTAGCGGTACAAGATAAACATACGGAGTCTAAGCTTCGAAGCATACATCCGTTTTTTCACCTGATGCCAAGTTAACTGCAAGTCCTCCTGCAACAGGCTGTTACTTTAGACCCGGATCTCGTTTTTGAGGCCATTCGATCTTTCCCTTTCCTAAGTGGAACCGGCTTAGACGACCTACGGTGTCGGCATATTTAAGACATCCTTAGCCAGACAATCCCATCATCAGAGCGTCTATTGGACGATCTGGACACTTGTATGGCTAGAGTGCTCATTGGGGCATTGCCATTGTTCTGCCTACTCGTCGTCTGCGGTGCAAGCTCAGCTGCCCTCCGAAAGAAGAATAATTCCATTAGGCTTATAGCGTGCAGATTAACTCTACGAAGAGTGGCTTTAAATATCGCGATATCTATGAACAAACGGGCCATTATTGCTGCTGTCTCACCCCGTCAAAGGGGTGTTGCCATTAAAGGATGAGCAGATGCTAATGAACACGCTTTATGGAAACAGGAGATCCGACAAAAGTACTAGTCAAACTGGACTTTCGAAACGTGTTTCACATAATAAGAAGGGATATGCATGCCTCCGCCAGAGGATATGAGTGCCCGCTTGCTGGCCAGCGAGAGACCGCGAGAGAGAGAGGGATTCCCTCCCTGTCTGTAAGAACGTCGGAACATTCCCGTCGTTGATAGCCACTGCTCTGCTATTTATTTCAGTAAAATCTGTCCTCTTTCCGAAGTGTTACGACTACCTACTTGGCGTTGTCCACTCTTGTCCGCATCGATGTGTTCGTCGGCCCTCATAGCGCTCTTCATCCTCCTTCGCTTCTTGTTTGGTTCTAAAAGAACGCGTAGTGCTATAAACCTCTCCCTGTGCTCTCCTGTTCCTTTGTGTTCTCAGGAGCCATGTCTGCCTATACTAAAGCCGCGTAGCGCTGCCGACTCTGCCATACTGGCCAGTAGGCGCCGATTGCCTTCTGTGCAGCCACTGACTCTGGGCATTAGCCGCGCCATGCTGGCCGCGATCTTATAGGCTTTGCCAGCTACATGCTGGATATGCGCCCATCCATTGAGACTTTTGTCGAACACCACTCCGAGGTACCAAGAGAGCCTAACAGGATAACCGTTTATTCGCAAACGGGTGTCCCTGACTTTCTTCATGCCTGTTAGGTACAGTGCTTCCGTTTTGTGCGGAGCCAGTCTTAAACAGTGGTCTTCTATCCATTCGGCCACCTGCTTTAAGCTCTATTAGCGAGATACTTCAGGACCCCAGTTTCTTGTGTCGTAAAAACCAGCGCAAAGGCATTAACATAGGCTACCATCTGAAATACCGCCGGTAAATCCGGCAGTTCGAGGACCTCGTCAAGGACTAGGTTCCAATAGAATCGGCCCCAGGACCGACTCTTGAGGAACCCCCGCAAAGGTCTCATACCCTGGCCGCCGGCCAACAGCCTTCTTTTTCGATAGGTAGGACGAAATTATCCGGCAAAGGTAGGACAAAATATCCTTGCGTCTTATCGCATCCATGACTACCGACCAGCTCATCGACTTAAAGGCATTCTCGACATCCAGGAGGATGAGCACAACAGAGTCATTTTTTTTCGGGGTTCTCGTTAGCTGCTCGGCCGCCCGTTTCAAAACCTATGTTAGGGCGCCAAACGTGGATCTTCTCTTGCGGAAACCGTACCGGGCGTTTGACAGGGCCCCTTTGAGTTCAACTTCGGCGTGAAGCCTCTCAACGATAATATTCTTCAAGATCTTGCTCATCGTGTCAAGGAGACATATGGGCCGGAAAGCAGCTTTTCTCTCTTAGAGAGCGCGTCACTAAAGATTGAAACAGCTCCGGCCATCGCTTTACGGGCAGTCTCGCTGCTTTGGGAATACTCCATCCGAGCCGGGTACTTTACCGGGTGTCAACCGTTGCCGTTGAGCAACGCAGAGGCGGATACCGCAATCTGGTGGACGGGTTCCGACAGAAACCTCGCGATTAGGGGCGGGGGGTCGGGAAAAGAGTTCTCCTGGCTGTAGATTGACCGGGTAGGGGTCTTCTATAGCTGCTACTTCTCTCCCAGAGTGCGGGGGCACATGCAGGTAAGAGCGTAGTGATTACCGGGGATTTTAACGCAGCCAGCATAGCATGGGGTAGCCGAACCACAACTAGACGGGCTCAAACTCTACAGGAGTGGATGGCTGAAAAGAGTCTAATGGTTCTTAATGACGGAAGGGTCCCCACCTTTTCCAGAGGGAGCCAGACGGCTTTCATTGACCTAACAATGGTCAATGAGGCGGCTTTTCCACTGGTGATAGAGTGGAGGGTGAGGGAGACGGAGGAGACCATGAGTTACCACAGATACATCTGTTTCACCATCAGTACCCCCGAGGTGGCCCCCGCCCTCTAGTAAGAGATGGCAGATGCGGAAACTCGACGCCAAGATTCTAGTGGCTGAAATAGACGAGGGTTGCGAACGACTGGGAGACACGGTGGGGGATGAATATGAAATAGTTAACATACTCTCTACAGCATGCGAGAAAGCTGCTCCCTCACAACACCACGGGAGCCGCCACTCTCCCAACTACTGGTGGAACAAAGGGATCGCAGCTGCCCGCAGGACTTGCATTAGGCTAAATAGGGTTTTCACGAGAACACGCAGCTGGTTAACGCAAAGATACCAACGGGTGGGATTTTACGGGGAGCGAGAGACCGCAAGAGCTGAATCCCAATTGACGGAGTACAAGGCTGCTCGATCGAGACTCCGAGGACTCATCGCCAAAAGTAAAGCCCGAGCGGAGAAAGAGCTGATAGACGCGGTGGAGAGCGACGTATGGGGCCTGCCGTACCGAGTAGTTATGGCCAAACTCCGGAGACCTCCCCCGAAACTCCCCCAGATGTGCTGCGGGAGACTGTAACCGGTCTTTTTCCGGCACAGCCGCGGAGAGAAAACGAGGAGTTCTCGGTCACCCCGGAAGACATTCCGGAGGTGACGCTGGAGGAGGTCGAACACACCCGGAATCGGTTGGCAACCGGTAAAGCGCCCGGCCTAGACGGAATTCCCCCAGAGGTAGCGAGGCTACTGGTCAAAAGGCCTAAGGTCTTCCAAGACCTTGCCAACAAGCTTCTGAGAAAGGGGAGATTCCCGAGTCTGTGGAAAAGGGCAAGTCTGGTTCTGATCCCCAAACCCGGGAGGAAGACGGGGCTTTCGGCTTACCGGCCCATATGCCTCATTGACGCCATGGGTAAGATCCTGGAGAACGTTATAGTCAAGAGACTAAACGACGAGATTCAGCAAAAGAACGCCCTATCAGATGCCCAGTACGGTTTCCGAAAAGGCAGATCCGCATTAGGGGCTCTAAAGAAGGTTCTGAAACGGGCGGGTGAGGAGACTATGAAGACCCCTAAAACAAGGGGATTCGTGCTCCTGATCCTCCTGGATGTCAAAAATGCCTTCAACACAATGAATTGGAAAGTAATTGTGGAGGCGATGAAGAGGAAGAGCTTTTCCCTCTACCTCCGTCGAATGATTTCATCCTACCTGGATGACAGAGGCTTGGTTGCAGGGGGGCAGGGGTACGAGGTTACTGCCGGAGTCCCACAGGGCTCGATTCTAGAACCCGTGCTCTGGAACATGGCTTACGACGGGGTGCTCGAGATCCGAGGTCTCCCGTATGGGGTGGAGACGTTGGCGTACGCCGATGACCTTGCACTCATGATAACGGCTAAGACCGAAAGAGCCCTGGAGAGCGCCGGCAATGAGGCCTTGCCAATAGTGTCCGAGTGGATGGAGTCCCATCACTTGAAACTAGCGCCCGACAAGACGGGGGCGATGTACCTAACAGGCAGAAAGAGGACGACCGGCATCAACCTCGTGATGGCGGGCCACCCGATAGAAATCAGAAAGAAGGTAAAGTACCTTGGGGTCATGCTAGACACTGGACTGACCGGATCGGCACACGTTAAGTACGTGGCCGAAAAGGCCCAAAGGGTCTCCCTGAACCTGGCGCGGATCATGCCTAGGGTCGGTAGGGTGGCTGAGGTGAATAGAAGGCTCCTGGCCTCGGTGGCCGAATCAACGGCGCTATACGCAGCCCCAGTCTGGGGGAACATGGCAATGCAGACGGCGAAAAATAGGGGGGCACTAAGATCGACCCAACGAACGCTGGCAATCAGGGTAAGCCGGGCGTATCGAACAGTCTAGACCGAAGCTCTCCTGGTCCTAGCCAAAATGCTGCCATGGGACCTTCTAGTGGCTGAACGAAGTAAAATGTATCTAGACGAAGGTCTGGATTTCACCAGGGCCAGGAGTGCCACCATATCGGCCTGGCATGAGGAATGGGCGCAGGTAAGACCCGGTGTGACCACAGGGAGCTGGACCAAGAGTCTAATACAGGACCTCAGGGTATGGTATGACCGCCGACACGGGGAGCTTTCCTACTGGACGACTCAGGTTCTGACCGGACACGGCTAGTTCCTGAGCTACCTTTCAAGGATCAAGAAGGCCATCAGCGATATTTGCGTACTGTGCGACTCTGGAGAAACGGAAACCGTAGAGCATACTGTTCTGCGGTGTGATGCTCTCAGGGAAGCACGGGACGCAGCACCAACCGCTATGAGAGGCCGACCCATCAAGGAGGTGGTCGCCCATATGATGACTTCGGCGGAGGCATGGAGGGAGGCGACGAACTTGTTCGACGCCGTTTTGACACTCAAGACAGCCAAGGAAACGGCCAGGCGGGAGAGGTTCGAGCGGCTCTCTCGGGAGAGTGCTCGAGACGAGGAGCCGAGGGAGGGGGAGGGGGTGGGGAGCAGCCAGGCCCTCATGGTCTCGACGCACCCTCACAGGACGGAAAACAAAATGGCATCCCCCTATCCAACCGCAGGTAGACATGCGGGATGATAGTCAGGGATAGAGCTGATTGAAGGAGAACGGCAGAGACGCCTCTCCCACGGCTTCGATGTAATGCCAAGGTAATACCTGGGGGGTGGAGAGGAATCCGGATTTAGTGGGTTTGCGAGTCTCACACTAGTCATGCAGGCTGCTAGTGGCGCATGTGCATCATGCATTCCCAAAACCTCCCAAAAATAGTTGTTGTGTTCGCTCGACCTCTTTCAACTTCTCCTCAGAACAATTCTTGGCAGCCAGGGACTCTTCCATGACGCCTCTCCCCGGGCGGACCGAGAACAAGCTATGGACCTAATCATTTAGAACATCCGGGAAGGTTTCGGAAAAGGCGCCCAAATCTTGGCAACAACAATTAGGTACGATTACCCCCACACATCTTTCTTCTTTTTTGTCAGTTGTTTCGACGCTTGTGCCTTACTTTTCCAGATGAACTTTGAATGCCTTTGCAGACAGCTCTAAATTTTCCAAGAGTGTAGCGGATTGCTCGTCGCCTAGTTAGGCGGCCTACTTAGGGCCGCACCTCGAAGCAGATGTAGTGGTTGTCTCTGTAGTTATGTAGCGTGTCGACCTTCCATATCGTTGTGAGTGCCCGTTTGTTGGCCAGCGTGATATGTACGTGGGATTCCCTCCCTGCCCGCGAGAACGTCGGAACATACCCGTCGTTGACAGCCATAAACCTCTGCTCTGCGATCTATTTGAGTAAAATCTGTCCTCTTTCCGGAGTGTTCGACTACCCTATGTAGTACTCGTCGAGTTGAAGTCCCTGGTATATCCCACTTAGAGTTGTCCTCTTCTGTCCACCAGGTTGCTGCATTTATGCGTTCGTCGGCCCTCATGGCGATTTTCTTCCCCGTTCGCCTCTTGTTTGGTTCCAAATAAAGGCGTAATGATATGCCTCCCTCCCAGACCGTACCGACCCGATCGTATGCAGCTCTGCACGAGGCCGAGTGCCAAAGCGTCGACTTTACCGATGTACCAACGCCCGGGATCGATAGTGTATGCACTACGGAGGTGCCTGACGTCGCCGCACAAATAAGAGCGCCGGCCCTGTGCTTTGCCGGACCGCATGTCTTCCGTACGCATGCGCATGTCTGCCGGCGTGCTCACCTTTTCCCTAGTCGTCCGTTCGATGCTGTCTTTTTTCGTAAACGGGTCTACGTCTCGCAACACAATTGTCTTTGGCGGTCTCCAGCGTCTCAATCGCAATAAACGTTTGTGTTCATCGATCGAGATAGCGCTTCAGCAAAGATGCATGTTGATTTTTTCATGCCGGGCACCCTCATAAGAACATTCCTACTTCCGGTCGTGACTAGTCCTCGCGCGGCCAATGTTACATCCGCCGCACTAAGGCCAGCACTTTTTCGCACTCTCATGAGCGTTTCTGCAGCAGTTCTACTCTAAGTCTTTCTAATCTGGACCGTGGTATGGGTTGCTCATACCACGGCCTCTGAGGCACCAGGAGGTACTCCTTCCATCTTCTCTTCCTCGTTTATCTCACTGTCCCCGGAAAACTGGAAAAGCACCTGCTCGATGAGTTCTCTGTCTGCCTCCGACTCCTTCATTTTCGCGAATAAAACTTCGCGCCTCTCGAGGGGTTTCAATCCCCATATGCGTTAACTTCATCTTTTTTTTTTTGTTGAGATTTTCGTGTAAGTCAATTGCCCGTGTACGGATTTTTCATGTCATGGCTAAGTTTACTCCACTCCGGCATTTACTAGACATTTAGACATTGTCTAAATTGGAAACCATGCAAACCAATTTAAGAGTGGCCGGTCTGGGTCTCGAACCCAGTCCTCCCGAATGCAAGGCAAAGGCTTTGCCACTAAGCCACCTTGCTCGGTGAAGCATTTAACTTGCCATTTCTTTAGCACTATGCTTGCCATCATATCTGCGTCGTTGTTTCGGGTTGCCGGCTCTAGGGCCGTGTTGAGCAGCCAAGATTTAACGTCAACGAGACTGCAAAAGGCAGTCCCGTGGAATCTTATAGATGTTAAATCTTGGAGCCGCCTCGGCTTCCCTCGTCTCTATTTGCTCCTTATCGAGCTTCTGATTACATTTTGAACGCAGTAGGTTTTCCTGTAGCTTGGTCATCCCGTGCACTCTAGCAAGCTTTCGAATTTTTTCCCCTACCTTGGCATTAGCCTTCCGTAAAGCCTCTTCTCCATTGCTACCTGGAGTCTGCGTGAGTGTTCGCCTGAGTTCTGTCAGCTCGGTCGTGAGTGACGCTATCCGCTTTCTTTCGGCTTAGAAACTTCCTATCCATTCACGGTCTCTCTGATTGGAGAAACGTTTGTATTTCTGGGAAAACTAACCTGCCTACCCAACAGCGTCCTTGATGAACATCTGAGTCAATTAGCAGACTCAGCAGCTTCCAATAGGTATTCATCGGCGTCCTTAGGCTCTATTCTGCTACTTGGCCAAGCCCTTACAAACAACTTAGACACGGTCCTGACCTCGCCCCAAGTCTTTGAATGAAGATATTCCAGTCATGGTTCGTTGTTCTGTAAGCCCCCATTGTTCTCATCGTTCTCACCATAACTTGCGTCTGTAGGTGTTTCAGTCTCGCGGCTTTGCGGGAACTAATTGTGTGTGACTTTGACAATGTCAAGGTCGCTCGAACTCAACTGCCTAGTTTGCCTTCACCGTCCGTATCTCCCGACCAAATCCCAGCTACATGGGCTAAGCTGGAGGCTCACTGAAGGGGTTAGAAGGTAGCGGGAAAAGCGGATTTGGTGGGAACTTCCAACCGTCAAATGGGTCTCCCACGTTTCTCAAGGAGCGATAGAAGAACCGAAGTTAACTGTCTCTTTGCCACCCACGTCGGTACCCTGTTTTTCCTGTGCCTCTACTTAGTCTCCTTGACTTTGTCACCCCACTTCCCTCATTTCCCCAACCCTGCCTCCGTTCAGCCGCGTCTGGTTTAACGGGTGCCTTTATAAAGTAAGACCGTTTTATTGTTAATTGGCGTCCTAGCCTCACTCTTGGTCGCCGGAGGCCGGCAGAGGGCGTGATCAATTTCTGGAAGCACCGCCCATTGGGCGAAGTCTCACCGATTGAAACGCTACCTAGTGGCCAAAATCCGAACTTGCCTGCGTCACTCGCCTCTCGGCCTCGAAGGCCGGTTAAACGAACCTATGACACCGTCTTGCACAAAGTTTACAGAGTTCACTATATCGCCACTTGAATTCACTGCAGTGTCTTAGAAATGGCCTTTAATTGCCTTAAACTCACCAACTCGCCGAGCGACACGTCCGTTGATTACGGTAGTCAGCAAGCAATTAGTCGCATAAACTCTAGGGACCTTCAAGGAACTCTATGTGTTAAGAAAACAACTTTTGCAGTGTAGGCATATATTGTAAACAAGAATAGCTGGTCAAAAATTTGGATTCTATAGATGGTATTGATCTACATCGTACTGCTGAACGATGGTTTTCGCATATCAAATCAGCTACGAAGCACCTTACGTGTCTACTGAGGACATATTCGGCTAGAATACTAATAGAGTCCGCCTTAAAAAAGCCGACCATCCGAGTTGGATCCGGGGTTCCGCCCCATATGAGCTGCACCTAAGCTGTATACGCGTTAGGCGACTAACACCAGATGAACATGGATAGTGAATGATGTGTCAAATTTATATGGATATAGGCTTGCATATATATATATATATATATTCAGAGGAAGGCGTTCATAGGAAAGATAGAGCACCTCAACAATACGTGACCTGCTAGTGGGGTACAAGTTATCGCTCAGAGCGAGTGTAATGCACACCACCGCAAAAAGCTCTTAACGCTAATGCGAGGGCTATGAAGCATATCTGCGCGCGGCAACCTTGTGCGCCAACGTATGCTTCTACCCTATGTTAACCTTTGCTCACAGTAATATGATTTAAGAGCAGCATGTCGGGTCATTTGATGATTCTCCAAATGACAGATTCTCCAGCCATCTGTTGTCAGCTCGTTTTACCACGTAGCACTGACTGGTACAAACGTGCACGCTTGCAGCTTCCTATCATTTTTTTGGTATATAGCAATATGCAACTCCTTAAGCAATGTAGTTTTGAAAAACACGTTGTACGTACAGTGAGCTATAGGCCATGTATTATACGAGCCATTTCCTTAGTGTTGTCGTATTGCAAGAACGCGGGAGGCGAGCGCGTATTGAGCGCGCCAATCATCCGGGTACGCGATCTAGTCGTGCATTGACAGCGTAGGCGTATTTGCTCATACTGCTGTACTAGCCCATTCCGTTTACAAAGAACAGAAGGAAGAGGTGTATGACGCAGGATCCATTCGTAATAGTGGTCCTTACTCACCTGCGCGTAACGAGTCGGCGCGCAGATAGATACGATATATTTCTGTCCGATATCGATATCGACAGTTGATGTCTATATCAAGTTGGTGCTGTTATATGTATGTATATATATATATATATATATATATATATATATATATATATATATATATATATACATATACAGGTAAGTTCAATAAGTTCTTAGAATGAGCTTTTTAGAATTCGAATTTTGGCACGCTTTCACCGCTAATAGGAACTGCAACTTTTCGACTGCTAGCACTCAATATATTATGGTGATTGGCCGTTGCGATTTCGTTTGATAGCTTTTCTCGTGCAACGTATCGGCGTGATTTTTAAAAATGGAGAAAAAAGAGTTTCGAGTGGTTATCAAGCATTTTTATTTCTAAGGTTGGAATGCGACCCAAGTAAAAATTGAGTTAGACGAGACGTACAGTGACTCTGCGCCATGTTTTGCCACTGTTTCCAACTGGATTAATGTGTTAAAAAGAGGTCGCAGGAGCACCGAGGATGAACTACGTCCAGGAGGCCAAAAAACGGCAACTGATGAGGAAAACGTAGAGAAAGTGCGAAAAATGCTTGGCACAGATAAGCGAATGAACATTAAGGAAATAGCGGAGGCATTAGGGATTAGTTTAGGCAGTGTGAATTTTATCCTACACGAAAACTTGAAGATGAAAGAGCTTAGAGCAAAATGGCTGCCACATTTGCTGAACCAAGGCCAAAAAGACGCGCCTGTTTTGGCTTTACAGCGAAATTTGGCCAAGATGTCGAACAATCTGTCGGATTTTTGGTGCAGATTCATGACCGTCGATAAAAGCCGGGTTCATCACTACACTCCCGAGACCCAAGAAGCATCTTGCCAATGGTGTGCACCTGATGAAGGACCTCCGAAGAGGGTGCGGACAACGGCATTGACCGGAAAGGTGATGGCTACAGTTTTTTAAGACCAACGTAGAATAATGCTGGTCGACTACCTTGAGAGCTGTAAAACGATCACAGGAGAATATTATGCAAGACTGTTGGACTGCCGTTAGCAAGAACTCATCGTGAAACGGCTCGCTTTGCAGAAGAAGGTTGTCCCGTTTCACCAGGGCAATGCTCCTGCACACAAGTCCCGGCAAGCATCGGCAAAACTGGCCCAACTGAGGTTCGAACTTATTGAACAACCCTCCTATTCTCCAGACCTGCCCCCCTCTGATTATTTCCTCTTCGGACATTTGAAGAATAGTCTCGGTGGAAAGCGTTTTTCCAGCAATGAAGAGGTTAAGGCTGCTGTCAATGCCTATTTTCAGTCTAACGACGCGGAATTCTACTCAAGAGGTATGAAAGCTCTGAAATCTCGGTGGGAAAAGTGTATTGAGCTTCTCGGGGAGTATATCGAATAAAAAAAATTTAAAAACATGAATTGGAAAATTCTCGGTTTTCATTTTAAGAACTTATTGAACTACCTGTATATATATATATATATATACATATATATATATATATATATATATATATATATATATATATACATTTATTTATGTGTGACAAAGTATACAATTGTGGTGTAAGAACATGTGCACAACCCGCTCGGGGCAAAACTCAAGGTGTTAGGTCCAGGCTTGGGCTGGTCCACCTAGCCAGGGTACCTCTCACCGAAGCGGCATTCCCCCTCTGAACGTCTAATGAGAGACGTTGTAGTAGATATTCGCCTGCCCTCTTGTCTCCTGTAGCGAGTGCCAGTTTTCTCCCGACGTCGTTGAGCAGTTTCTTCGTGAGCACTCCAGGCCCGCCCAATGTCTCGAATGCGAGAGGTGAGAACAGGTGTGGGTAGCCGACACTGGAGTACTTTCTGCACTTGGCTGCCTCCGCCAGAGCTACCGCGTGTCCAGGGCGGGCTGCGCCCGTACCGACCATTGAGGGGGCTAAAGAGTCGGTTACGGTCGCGTCCCATACCAGCATTCGCTCGAACGGAGTCAAGGTCATACCATCTGGTCTCCTGGCATCATCTCTGACTAAGCCAGACGGCTCCAAAATGCATGGGTAGCCTGCCGATCGCAGCCCCCTGCTGAATGTCTCATTCAGGGCTGAGTGGCGCGCGATTCTACCTGAACTTTGGGGACAGGAAAGTCCGTGGTGGCCTAGGGAATCGACCTCGTCACCGCATCTGCACCGGTGTGGGGAGACTAGCTCTGCTCCCAGCCTCAACCCGACTAGTATGCGAGTGGACTCGTCGTCCAGGAGGGTGCCTAGCTGAGGGCTTGGGAGGGCCTGCAGCCATGCACCTGCACCCGGTGAAGAAACTGCCTGTAGCCTCGCTTTGTTGGCGGCCGTAGTTGTTCGGTCCCATAAGCCATTCCAACGACCGTTGTTTGCCAGCTCTGACCACTCGCGCTGAAATGAGGGGGTCTCCGGTAGAGACCCACAAAATGCAATGGCATCTTCCTGAGTTCGTTCAAGCGTAGCTCGAAAATTTGAAACTGCTTCGGGGTCCAGATTAGCTTCAACGCCACTCGTCGCCGAATGCAAGGATGCGATGTGTGCTGCGATTGCAAGAGAAACTGCTTCAGGCAGGCCCAGTCCACCTCTGGCTACCGGTAAGGCGGCTTGAACTAAGGGGTCGTTTCGCAACCGCAGGTTAAGTATAGATTCCAACGCCAGGCCTAGCTTCAAGTTTATTTCCTCCAACTGGGGCGAGAAGGCTGAACAATTGATTCCCCTGAACAGGTAGTTTAGCCTTGACGCAGAGAAACATGCGCGCAGAAGGTACAACCCCCGGTGAGCGCCCAGCTGGGGAAGGCGATTGAAGCCGATCTCGAGCTTTTCTCTTTCTTGTTCGATTTTCGGTCCAAGGTGGCAAGAAAACAGGGGTACCCCGAGGAGGTCCAAGTCGTCGCCTGTTACGCGGCACCCCGGAAGAAGATCCCGTATATATATACATATATATATATATATACATATATATATATATATATACATAAGTGTATATATATACACAAAACTCCAACCTCCTACCACGCCATAGAAGGGTGCTGAATGCCGACTGGAGCCAAACGTCGCAGGTTGTTGCGTTTCTGTTTAGGCTCGTCTCTGGACGCCGCCGTTACTTCTGTGAGTTTCTGGAGCGACCTCGACCACGCGAAGCCTCGGGCACGTCGTCGTATGTGCTTTGCATCGGAAAGCGACATGCAATTAATGCGGCTGTTTTGTTTTTGACATCGCTGTTGTTGTTGTTGTTGCTGTGGCTGCTGTCGCTACTGGGGGAGGGTGATCTTTGTCACTGCTGGCTGTGCCCAGACCTCCAGACCGTCTGGCTGCAGACGGGTTTGATCGGGTCGCGAACACGTCGGCAAATAAGCATGCGCAGCGCGTTTGTAATAACTATGGGCCATCGTCAGGAATGTGGGTCTGCCGACCCCGGACATCATGAGGGCAAGCTGGTGAAGCGATGGAGAACGATACCATCATGATACAAATGATTGCAACGGTGATAGCATTGGTGGTGGTGATGATGATGATGATGTTGGCGATTTGACCACGATGACCTACGATACGGGGAACGATGGCTATCATGGCCATACACATAATTTGAATAGTAATAATAATATTAATAATAATAATAGTTATTATGAATACTATTTTGACGACGACAAGAGCAACAACATCTACAATTCGGACAACGTCAGTTGATACACGGCAGCGACAGCCACAGCAGCAGCATAAGCGGCGGCATTAGTTGGCAATGGCAATGACAAAACACCTTGAGCTGGTTTTTCCCCTCAGCTTTATCTCTCTCTCTCTCTCTCCATCTCTCACAGGCTCTAACACACAGTTTCGAGTGTGTTAGAGTGCATTATGTGTGTTTGAGTGTATAGAGTGTGTGTTAGAGTATGTGTGTGTGAGTGTATTAGAGTGTGTGATTTTACACCCCCCTCTCTCTCTCTCACTCTCTCTCTGCCTGTCTCTCCAGACAGCTCTCTTGCTACGGATGACTAGTGCGGATTGGCTGAGCATGGGGTGGACCAGCCGGTTAATGGCAGAGACCAGCCGCGTAGAAGCCAGACATGAGTGTGTTTCTTCTTCGTCGCCGTTGTCGTCGTCGTTGGTGAGATGAACGTGCCGCCGGGCTACGGGCTGCCTGGAAAGAGTTAAATAGAAGGGAGAAGGGGCCGACCACACACACACGAATTATGCGTATCCCTTGTTTAGCCATGCATGCGTAGACGGATATACACGTATCTGGATGCGCACAGATGATGATACATGCATGTAGGCAGGTATGTAGGTCAATATGTATGTATGTATGTACATGTATGCATGTGTGCTGGTATGTATGTACGAGCCAAAATGTACTCTATGTACTCTGTATTTGGTGTACACGTCTACGCACGTACGGACATAGTGGCTGCTATGGTCGAGCTGAAGCACCAGCAGCAGCAGCAGAACGAGCCCGGCACAGCGAGGAGGTAGAGATTCTTTATCTTCGTGGCCGCCGTTGCTCTGTTGTTGTTATGGCTGTTGTCGTTTTTGTGGTTGTTGTTGCCACCATTGCTGCTGCTGTTGTTGAGAATGTTGTTGTTGTTGTTGTAAATGTTGTTGTTGTTGTGGCTGTTGTTGTTGTGGCTGTTGTTGTTGTTGTGGCTGTTGTTGTTGTTGTTGTTGTTGTGGCTGTTGCTGTTGTTGTGGCTGTTGTTGTTGCCACCATTGCTGCTGCTGTAGTTGTTGGTGTCGTTGTCGCTGGCCGAAATATTGCTGTCCTTCGAACCACTCACCTCGCTCCCCCAGTAGGCGATGAAGGTGAAACACGGTCGACTACCTCCCCAACCGCCCCCGCCACCGCTGTCGCCGCCGCCGCCGCCACCATCAGCCCATCACCACCAACACTACGCACAACACCACCAGTCGGCCGTTTGGTGGACCTTCGACAGGATCGCGTGGGGCCGCACCGCCGCCCGATGGCCGGGGACGAGGCGAAGGGACGAGGCGTTGGCAATAGCTGATGGTGTATGGAAGTGACGGTGCCAGTCGGGGCCACGTCGATCGAAGGGCACTGGTGGTCTGTTTAGCCACGCTCTGTTTAGTTCCCTCACGTGTAGAACTACAACTACTACTACTACTACTACTATTACTGCTGCTACTGCCGCCTCTGCTGCCCCCCCCCCCACCCTACAAGGACTACTTCTACTGCGCCATCTACTGTGGTTTTACCAGCTACAATGAGTACGACGGCGGCCACCCCCACCCCCACCGACACGGCCACCCCCACAAGAGCCAGAACTACAAATGCCACTGCTTGGTACAGTCTCGTAGAGTGAGTTTTGACGCGACCAGCAGACTTTTGCTGATGTTCATGCTCACCCTCAGAGCTGACTCACTGGCTGGGCACGTCGGAACCGTCGGGACAGTTAGTTAAGCAGGCGGAGGGGTAGTTTACCATGAGCGGCGCCGTCACCAACAACAACAACAGCAACAACAGCAACAACAACAACAACAACAACAACAACAACAACAACAACAACAACAACAACAACAACAACAACAACAACAACAACAACAACAACAACAACAACAACAACAACAACAACAACAACAACAACAACAACAACAACAACAACAACAACAACAACAACAACAACAACAACAACAACAACAACAACAACACAACAACAAGCACAGCACCTCGAAATGAGTAGAACACATTCGGTCACAATCCAATATCTCTTCATTCATTTGCCGGACGTGCCAAATGCAAAGTAATGGGCACGCGACGAGAAGCAGCTACGGTACCAATGGTCTTTGTAGTTGTAGTAGCAGGCCCACCAGTAGGCCGTCTACATGGCAGATCAACCACACGCGTGGCAAACCAAAATTTTCCGGGACTAAATTGGAGACGATTGCTAGACATGTGGACGTTTTGCTTTGGTATCACGAACTAAATCATATCGCAGCTACATTGCAGGCTCAGTTTCACTTCGCATAGCTAATATATATTACTTTTTGTCACCTCCTACCAATTTATGCCTCAAGTTGTTAGAAATATATTAGTTAGCGGGTATGCATATAAATATATATATATATATATATATATATATATAGATATATATATATATATATATAAATATATATATATATATATATATATATATATATATACATATAAATATATATATATATATATATATATATATATATATATACATATATCTATATATATATATATACATATATATATCGTCATATTTATATGACCTAGTGGGACGTGACATTCACCCCTAAAATTTATAGATTTGGTCTGGTCCGCTGATTATCCAATCTCACTGGCAACCTACATAGTCAAGCCTGGCCAGCGTCTCCTGTACCTGGAGTCGCTTTGTCCCTAAAATGACTAGGTCATTTCCATATAGAAGTACGTGAGCGAACGCTCAAGTGCCTTGTATTCTCTCAAGTAGACTAGTCAGAGGAGCTGAGATGAGTATGGGGCTCCTACGTTCCTTTGACACATCTGATATTTGGCATATGAACGAAATTTCCGATAACCTATCATTATAATTCGCTTTATTTTTTATATATTTGAAATTTCAAAAGCAAATTTGTTATGTAAGACTTTGACAAGCGCGAGGTTCTTGAAAACTGCATTCCGGAATATGTATTGAAGGCGGCCCTAAAATTCACGAGCACTAGGTACACGTAAACCTTGGCGTTTTCTAAAAAAAAGTCTTACAATTTCGTAAACTGCTCTTACTAGAGTTAGTTCTCCTCTCTAGAGATCACGTTCGTATTTTTCGGCGACACAGTTTTTGGCAAACACTTTTGCTGGGAATTCATTGTCAGGACGCTGGGACCATACCTTAACAAGGGCACTGCCCATTGTAAAAATGACAGCACTAACAATAAATTCCTTTCATTGCACAATAGTGCCGTACTTGTCCAAGCTTCAATATAAATGTTGAAAGCATCATATCATCAGGATATGTCTGTGCGACGTCGGGTGTTTCTTAAAGATTCAGATTCGGACTGCTGCTACGTTTGGCATTTTGCTAGGGCCTTAAGACGCTTGCAAAACGAACCTGTGCAGTGTAGTGTTAGAGTATAGCAGATGACCTAAACCTATAGAGTGAAACCAAATTTGACGCTGAAAACAGCGCTGCAAAGAGCTGTACATTTGATATTGCAACAGTCTGAGTGCAACAAGATGAAGAGATCCCTCGTCATGAATGTGCTTTTATAAATGCCAATACAAATAATGACTGGTACATAATGCGAAAAAAACAACATATTGCAAAGAAGAGAGTGGTATACAAACTTGTTGAGCAATTTTACTAACCAAGCGACTGGCGAAGCGTCTCTTAATGTCGTGGATGGCTTGCCGAAAAAACAGCACGGATTTAGAAACGAAACGTCGACAATGATTGCTTGATCCGTGCTTCTCAGTGAGGTCCGGTCGTATCTCTCCAGAAGAGGTTGCCTTTTTACACCGTTTTTATACACATTAAATTTACTACTGACGCAGCCTCGTGGAAACTGGTTGTGAAATATTTTGCAGTTTCGCTCATATTTATCCAGCTAGTTGCCTTAATCCTTCAACAGGGCACCATTATCCCTGACGACGGAGTTTCCGAGCACAAACCTTTGGTGCACACAACCATGGGGATGGCTCAAGGAAACAATGTCAGCCCCCTGTTGTGTTTTAGCTACACGGCCAGGAAAGTACCCGTAAGTGTCTCATGTCATCTTACAGAATCCAAACGCTAGTGAGGCTGTCTTTACTAGCAACTGTACGGCCATTTGACCTAAAGATAGGTCCCACAGCTCGTTATGGGATACAAGTTATATGATCTTACTTCAGCGAGCGAACCTTGCCGATCTCGATAGAATCAAAGCTGCACTTCTTGCACGTATCCTGCGTGTTCACAGAACAAACCGCAACATGTTTTTCTAACTGTCGAGCCCGGCGGCGTGGTGCATTCGCGTGCGCCTCGCAACCGGAGACACAAGGGTGCGTAGGTTCGAGCCCCACCGTTGCACATTTGTGTCTATGGGGTCCGTCTTACGAAGCAATGCGAAAGCAGTTGATGCCATGGACGTTAAACGTTGGCTGAGGGTCAGTCCGAAGAGAAAAGAGCAGGACGACACATATTTGTCTAACTGGCGGGTGGAACACATTTCTCTTAGAGACTAAGGCGCTCAAGCAACACATTCAGATTGGGAGAGGAAAATGTCCGATGTCGACCCAGTCGTCTTTATGATGCCAACTGCTTCGCCATATTACTCTTCGATTGGCTGTCCATTATATGGATGGGTTAAACGAAGGGGTTGATTATATAGAAGAGGGTGCGCTAATTAGCATGTAACATGTCAGAATTGACAATGGTCTGGTATAACTTTTCTACTTTTTAAGCAGATTTAAACAACAAATTTAAATACAGATTTTCCTTCAGTTACAATTTAACAGATCCAAATTGCAACAACAGCGCCTAGTGTGTTGTTTAGTGGTTTCATTACATAAGAGAAATATCACTGAATGAGCCAGTGTTTAGGAAATTTGTCATCACCAATGACAACAGGCATGGCAGTATGATAGAACTCATTCAGCACCTTATAAAGGTTTCAAGTAGGGTTCAAAAATTCTGTTCACAAGCAGCAATAAAATAGGCTCTGCGTGCACGCTCAACCAACTAGTCTGTTCCGCCAATGATACTGAGCGTTGAAAAACGAAAAACAAGTATGTTAATGATAATAATAATAATAATAATAATAATAATAATAATAATAATAATAATAATAATAATAATAATAATAATAATAATAATATTACTAAGTATTATTATTATTATTATTATTATTATTATTATTATTATTATTTATTGTTGTACCTTCGAATATCGCAATTGTTTTTGGTGTTTTTAATTAAACCTAGTCAAGTCCAGAGCGAAGCAAAGTGCATAGTTGCATAAACGTTAACCAAAAAGAATGTCAAAATAAACTTATTGCTGCGAGGTTTAGACGCCATACATCAAGAGACACATTGAAGCAATTAAGTGCGTGCAATACAGGTTCACTAAGCGTGTCTCGCTAAGGCGTTTCATTAAAGGGAGTGTTTGGTAGATGGCTATCCAACAAAGTGACTAGGTGATGGTAGTCATTAACTATGTTCCTGGTATAGATGTGGCGATTGTCACATGCAAGACCCGATCAGAAGTGAAAGGCGCTGAAATTATCCGGGTCTCCAGCCTCTCGTCGGACTTGTTCAACTTGATTTTCTTATTCAGAGATTAAGTTGTGAATGGTACTGTACGCAACGTTTTTAACCTCAGTCAAATTATCTCAACACCCGGCGCGTAGCCTGACAGTAGGCACAGAATTAACCTACATCTGCAAACCTGAGCATAGGTCGCTTCAAAAGGGCACGCCGGCGAAGTTCTCGATTTCGTCTTACCAAAAACATGATTACTGTAATATATATATATATATATATATATATATATATATTATATATATATATGTATATATATATATATATATATATATATATATATATATATATATTATATATATATATATATATATATATATATATATATATATGCTTCGTTTAAACCTGAAATACTGTATACGGTTCCCATCAGCGTCACGTGTCGCTAAGCATTGCCGGGGTTGGCCTTTTACCAACGTTGACCTCGTCACCTGATTGAAAGACCTGATTCAAAATTCGAGCTAACGTTCACCAACGTCGCTTCAAGGTCGGTGCAAAAATGGACATCTATGAGCACCAAACTCTCACACTACTGACATGTTCAGTAAATTATGATCACGCTGTTTTTGCCGGTTGTCCCTAGAATGCTTCGAATTTGACCTAAACAGCACTGCTGTCTGCCTACATCCAACCTATTTTTGTCGAATGTATGTAGACTTTTGTCGATGACGCTAGGCGTACAGGATAGCTTAATAATCGGCTCAAGCTTTAGAATATCAGGAACTCCCCAGGCGACACGGCCACCTCATCACTCGTTATCGCCTCGCCGGCTCGCTAAATGACTGCTATATATATATATATATATATATATATATATATGGTTTGGCTTGACAGTCAATTACACGCTACGCTATATATTTATAGTCCGCATAGTCCGGTAGTTCCTGCGCCGAGGCGTAATGACCTACGCTTCGTCAACCGCGCGATCAGTACCAGTATCAGAGAGGCAACGGAGAGAGCCATTAAGGAATTTGTTTAAGGACATGTTAAAGTTCTGTTTACATTTTTGAATTTTAAATTAATTGAACTCTCTAAAAACGACAATTGGTTGATTGTAAGCCACGACACGTTCGAGAGCACAGCGTGCAGAAGCCTATAGGCATTACAAAAATTCTTTTTTTGTGACCACTTCCGAGGAAAGGGTCCGTGGCTGTGACTCCACGAGCCAGTTTTCGGTACTTACTAAGAGGTGCCAGCTATCTGTAGCCAGACACCTTTGAATCTTGTCGGGAATTTTTAGCAATCTTTATAGACTCGGGTCAACAATGCTGCCAACAATAGTCGTGACAGTGATAACAACAACAGCCATTTATTTCATGCAATACATATTTCTGTCTACGATTGCGTATCTACGTAGTATTGTTGACCAACTTGAATAAAAACTAGTTTACTCAGACACATATCATATTTCAATTTGTGCGCAATAGAGATCCATAATGCAGCGACGAATCAAGCAGAACATGTTTCACTGTAAAACCAACATCGTCTCGGCAGGAACAAAAACTAGACGCTTTCATCCATATCATCCAGACGTTTCGACCTTAGCGAATGGCTTGCCATTTATCATAAATCGGGCAGCAAAAGGCCCATGTTTAACGTACAAGACAGCCTCGCCTCCGAAAAACTCATTAGATTCGATTCGATCTTCTTCTTCTTCTTGACTTGTGTCGTATATTCATACATGGATGTATATAAAAGTGCACGTACCTGGCTTTTTGTGCACGCACCTTATCGTCTCGTTTTGCAGGCTGCGTGTTTTAACTGGACACATCTATCCATCTAGCGAACTCGTGCGTGGAAGCACTGATGGTTTTCGTGCAACTGCTTTCGTTTCAGGCTGCCGAGGCTGAGACAGATGGATTCAGTTAGCCGGCGCCACCGAGCGGCTCTAAAGCTCGGCATGTTTTCTGTCTTTCTGCCTGCCGACGAAACGCACGGCTACAACTCGAACTGGAATCAATAATTGACACAAGATCTACAGCCAGAAACTAGACGGCGGCGACCGGCCAAAGTGTTGCCAACGATTAGCTGTGCGTATGTATACTATACTACACTACGTGTATAGTTGGAGCTGACTTGAAGCCGGCGAACTGTTTTATGTAGGCTGGCTTGAAAGGAGGTTTCGATGCCAATGGCAATTCGTCTGTCGGGCTGTGATGTTGTGGTGCAACACACGGATTTTTGAGAGTGTTGAGAATCGAATACGTTATCGAAGCAAATGCAGCAAATAAGGTAGATGGTCAGGGAAGTGAGTCAGGGTGAGACCGTCAGGTTCTTTTTCCATCGTACCTGGATAGACTCGGACCGGATTCCAGTACAACACGGAAAGCCAGCAGGTCTCAGTGCCTAACTAAAAATGTCATTCATAGCCGAGTGCCGTGCTCCTCGGCCTGCACTCAAGGCGCATGACAAGCCATGATGGGCCAACGCAACTACCAGGAAACCACAACGACATCGGTGGGGAACGACTAACTAGGTCAATACTAAGCCGCAGTCCTATACTAGTGTGCGTCATTCAAAAGAATCCCTATTGTGGACAGGATAGGGCATGACCACGTTCCAGTCCCTTGACTACTGCTACTATGCGACATGCAACTACCTTCCGCAGGGTCTCGACGCACCCCCGGTTCTTAAGTAAGAGAAGCGACTCACGGCCTCGAAGTAGTACCACACAATTCCGAACCTTGGGGGTTGCGGACGAAAACGGGTTTTAGTGGGTGAGAGTGCCTCACTTGAAGCTGACGGTTACATCCGTGTTTCATACATCGTTCTACTTGTCATTCCAGTTATCTACATTGTTATTAGTACTTATTGATACTCAGTTTAAATAATAGTAATACTAATAATAATAATGACCTGCATATCGTTGAAATGTCTTATCGATCAAGGCATTGTTCATTTTGTAATTTATGATGCCATCTTTGCTTGAATAACTTAAGTGACGTACATTCCCGTAGTTCATTATCGAGAGTATGGGCTGTTGCGATTGCTGTTGGTGTTGGATGCCACGGAAGTTCTTATACGCAAGAACGCCTAATTCAAATTTGTAAAGTGATGGTATTTTAAGTAGTTTGTGAATAGCATGAGAAAGATGAATTTCACTTTCATCCCGCCGGTAGCCAAAAATGGCCCATAAGGCATTATTCTGTGCAACCTGTGATTTATGTGTAACAGTTGAAAGCGTTGACCCGAACCGTGGCAAGCAATATGTTATATAACAGTGGAATAACGGGTTACATACAATCAACATCACATCGGGGGACACGCCAATATTGCTTAGTTTGCTTAATTGGAGTACAATCTGTTCAAGTTTGGTAATTAAGGTATTTATGTGATTTCGGTACGTTAGTGAGGGGTCAAGTGTTACACTAAAAAAATTATATTCAAATGCTTGTTGTGTAATAGTATTATAAAATTTAATTGCTATTAGTCGGTTTATTGATCTTTGCCATGGAGTAAGGAAACATGTTTGTTTCTTTAATATTTAAACATAGCCTGTGTTTTAAGTACCAATTTGAGATAAGTTTAAGTTGGCCGTTTGTATGCTTAACATCGCTGGTCTGATTTTCTAAGAAGATTAGGCAAAGAAAAGTGATGTTATCGCCAAAAGCGATAGCCTTTAGTTTACTAGCTTTTCGAAGAATAAATATTAAGAGTTTCTGGTGATTTGTGCCCTGTCGCTTAAGTAAGAATTAAAAGTGCAATCTTGACCTGTAGCGAAATTTAGTTGTGTGAGTATATTATTAATACCCCTTTTTCAATAAAGGCGATATAATATGATATTGATTAGAATGTTTTGACTAAGTAAAATGCTTTTTTAATATCGACAAAGATACCAGCAATTATTTGATTGGACTCCCAGCTTTTACTTATATATTCCTGGAGATGAGTAAGAGCTAAATTGGTATTACATTTACCATAGAAGCCAAACTGCATCGGACTAATAAAGCGTGTGTTATCAAGATATAGACGAATCTGTTTATTGATAATAAACTCAAACAATTTCGCTAGAAATGGAACGCAACTTATAGGTCGATAGTTAGTTGCTTCATTTTTTTCTCCCTGTTTAAAAATTAGTGAAATTATCGCATATTTCAATTCTGCCAGGCATACCCCTTGTGTAAGACTTTGGTTGAAGATAGCTGCCAAAATATTTTATATGTAGGTTATGTATTGCTTAATAAGCTTGTCGGAAATATGCGCTTGACAGCCTTCTATGTTTGCGTTAAGCTTACTTGATTTAACCATAATTGCTTCAGGGGTAATTTCATTGAATGTAAATTTTGAATATCTTGGTCATACGGATTTAATTAATTAATTGGAATTGAATTCAGTTAAATTTGCCCCATATTTATTGTAAACTACTTTAGAACCCATTGTTGCGAAGTTTATGTTGAGTACTTCGGCTATCTCAGCAGGGTCAGTTGTAGATGTGGTGTTGTGGTTAGTCGACGTAATTATAGTTTCTTTCTGTATATTTCTGACACAAAACATCTTAATAATTTTCCGTCTCTCTTGGAGTGTAGAGGTGTTAAATTTGTCCGCATAGAATTTTCTTTGTTTTCGAGCGCATGCTTTCTTATATATTTCTAAAAGCTCTTTTAGCCTCGTTAACGTATCATATTTACTATTATACTTTTTAACCTTATTAGCTAGTCTGTGCTCCGCTAATCTTATCTGTATGAGTTCCTGATCGAACCACAGGTCAGTAATTCGTGCGTGTATTGGCTTCGTTTGTAAATGTTCCTCGTACAGATCGTAGCAGTCCACCGTGCTCGCTCGCATTCAGTGTTCTTAAATGAGACTTTTTCTCAATCTAAGAGATCGGAATCGTGGCCCAACGCATACGGCTAAGAAAAGCACTGGAAGCCTAGAAGTGGTTTCCTTGCAAGCACTACGTGTACATTTACAGAACTGCCTAAAGGTGCTCAAACGCCTGATGGATGGAAGACGCTTGCCAGCTGAAACTAACCTAAGCTTAGGAAAATGGCATGACTGACCCTTATACCGGGACCGCGTAAACCACAGGGAGACATCTCGGCATACCGCCATAAAATTATGCTCGTCTGCCTATCTGAAGCTGAGCACATTATCACAACGGGCGACTAATCACAAAGCTAGAAGGCATGGAGGCACTGTCGGAAAACCAGCCTGATAATCCACACATTCAGCCATTAAAAATGTACTAAACATTGTTAAAGCACAGAGAAATGAGCCAAGAGCGAACGAAAGGTTACATTGTCTGACCATCCTCCTAGAGTATAAAAACGCGTTTAATACGCTTTCGTGGGACGCCATACTCAAAGCACGTTTACCCAAGGGCGTTGTCGGCTATGGCGACCCCTAAACTTAGGCTTGGAAGGATTCCCAGTAACACCCACGCCCATGCGTGAATGCTTGGGCGTGATCGTGGATAAGGCTCCCACACGAACGCCAAAAAGAGCTGCGTATGAAAAGAGCTACGAAAAATTCTCCTGTGGACTCTTGTTGAAACATCTTCAACATTTTTGTTTTATTTATTTATTTATTTATTTATTTATATATATATATATATATATATATATATATATATATATATATATATATATATATATATATATATGGCCTTTCAAAGTGAGCATTCGATTTCTAATGTAACAAAAAAACAAAAGCGTTAGGAATCTTTTCGATAAAAAAATCTATCTCTTTGTTTAATTACAGGCCTAATGAAATATATAAAGAAATAGAATAATGACACATATTGATTAGGCCCTTTCTCATATATATATATATATATATATATATATATATATATATATATATACAAGTACAAAGTCTATACAAGTACCCTCATGGATGAGTTAATGTGCCGTGTGGACGCACACGGTACACGCGTGCGGCTCGAAAGCCGCTTCCAAACTACCAGCTACTGTCGACTCTGCCGACGACAATAAAAGTGGCAAACTTGGAAATGGACTACTGCCGATTACGAACCTACCTTGTGGCCTACCGTCTACCTGCCTCTCTCAACGCAGGTCCGAGACTTGACTGACGGAGCCTGACCGGGCATATGGGGCTTAGTTGCGTACGCTATCTTTCTCTCTCACGCGTGCTCTCTCTCTCTCTCGATTGCTCCGCCTCTTCTTTGTCTGTTCATTTGGGCTAATCAAGTCAGTCACTCCCCCTGCCTGGTGTTGTGTCGTTTTATCTTCCTCTGTATCTCTTCCTCTGTATCTCGTTCGCTTCTCTGTATCTCTTTCACTCGCGCTCGTTGACTCGTTGTGTCTATATGGATGTTACCAAATGAGAGCAAGTTACGAGAGCAAAGCCAACGGCCGACACGCAGGGGTAGCTGGGGTGACGCAAGGGTTGCCGGGGTGACGCAGGGGTAGCCGGGGTGACGCAGGGGTTGCCGGGGTGACGCCGGCAACGGTGGCGATAGCAACGAGGGCCATTCTAATTAGCAAGTTGCTACCCGCCTCGAGCTCGTCTCAGATTCACGGCGGCGAGTTTTCCTCTACGTCGGCCTGGCGATCCTCCTTGATGGAGCCTCTTTCACCAGCCACCATCCTTCGGCCATCAGGTAACTCCTGCCATCGGGATCTCGGTGGAGGTGCCTGCCTCCTGAGGTTTTTTTTTCAGAGCCGCCAAGAGCCGTCCGCCCTAGTAGTTGTTGATGTCGTTGTTCCTGTTGAGGACGTTGAGGACGACGACGACAACGGCGTCACACGGTGAGGACACGATTTACCTAGCGTTTCTACAGCCTGCTTATTGTTGTTGACGCGATGGCTAGCGAACGTCATTTGCCTCTCTGTGCATTACGGTTTTTGGCTCATACAAAAATTCTAAATGGTCTTTCTCGTCCTCCTAGATTAGTGACGAAAGATAGTACCGAAGTTTCGTATATATATATATATATATATATATAAAAAGATATTATTATATCTAAAATACAAGCCCTCACAAACACATTTCCCAAACGCAACATAATTTCAACAGACCTTACTCATCTGTCAAATATAATTTGCTCAGGTGAGGACCACACTATCGCCTTAAACGAATTTCTGAACAAACATTTTACACACACTGTCCGACGTCGTGCCTTTAGAGAAACACCTTCCACTGAAGCGCGAGTATCTAAAAGGCAACAGCGACGTCAAGACTACGCAACCACTCAAAAACTTTTTTGCCAAAACCGATCCAAATGCGCTCATGAGGTGCTGGACGGCAAACACACCATACACAACATGCAGGCCACCGAAGTTGTAGAACACTGGGCCAACACGATGACACAACCACCCCCTGAACCACTCCCTTGCTCCGTATACACTCCCAACTCTGATCTCTTTGAGGTTTCCCTCCCTATCTCCCTAAAGGAAACCCACGTAGCTCTCCGCGGACCTTCTAAAGCACTAGGCTTGGACGGGATTTGTCTTTCGTCCCTCCGTAAACTCCCGTTAGAAGTAGTCTGTTGTATTCTTAACATACTATTAATTAGCGATATTGCCTCAGCCCATGAAACTGCTCGCTTAGCGTTCATCCCTAAAATTAACAATGCCACATCCCCAAGCGATCTGCGACCCCTATCTATTAGTTCATACTTACAACGAACGCTTAACAAAATTCTCTCTAGACGCCTCCAGAACTCTATTAAACTTCTCCCAATCCAGCGAGCGTTTCTCCCCTATAATGGTACCTTCGAGAATCTTGCGGTTCTGGATGGTATCCTTAACGATGCCAAGTCTGTAGGACGTGAGCTCAGACTCGCCTCAATCGACCTCCGTAAGGCGTTCGACATGGTGAGTCATGACTCCGTCCTGTGGTCACTCCGGACTCGCGGATACCCGGACGTATTCATTAACTATATCGAACGCTTGTACCTCTCATCTAAAACTCTCATAGAATTTGGACAAGAATGTCGCACATTTCGGCCAACTAGGGGTGTTAGGCAGGGAGATCCTCGGTCCCCCCTCTTATTTAATCTAGTTCTCGACGACATTCTTTCAAAATTGGACAAAACTAATATCGGGTACCAACTTACTGATGACTTCCGCCTTATGGGCTTAGCCTTTGCGGATGATCTCATCCTCCTAGCCTCCACGAAATCCACTCTCCAACGGCTTCTTAATATTGCGGACCCACTTTTAAAATCCCGAGGCCTTGAAATTAATACTAATAAAAGCTTTACTATCTCCCACCTATTTAATAGGAAGGAAGGTGAAGGTTGTATCAATACCGTATCAGAATTTAACGTTGGAGATCGGCAATTGCCAGCTAAAGGTATGAGCGATCGATGGAGATATCTTGGAGTCGACTTTGACAGCAATGGCAGAGTTGACTCCACCAAGGACATACTCCTTAACTTACTCAACAGACTCACGATAGCTCCCCTTAAACCCCACCAAAGACTCATATTTTTGAAAGACTTTCTCATTCCCCGTCTCCTATATAAACTGGTCTCCGGTCCCAGACCATCTTACGCACTCCTTAGTGACCTAGATAAAGAGATCAGAAAGGTTGTTAAGTCAAAATGGCTTAAGCTCGAAAACTCGGTGCCGAACGCCTACCTGTACACGCACACAGCACACGGCGGTCTGGACATCCCCTGCCTCCAAACATTCATTCCCAGAATCCGCCTCTCCCGCCTGACAGCACTACAACACTCCACGCACCTTGGGGTCCAATGGATGCTAACCACCGAGCACTTTAAAAAAGATCTTGCGAAAACAAGACTTCTTTGCGAGCGCTTGGGAACCTCCATTGAGACCGCTACACAAGAGACCGATTACTGGTCTCAACAACTACACAACACGTTCGATGGGGCACATTTTAAAAAAGCACACGAAACGCCCTTTGTACATTACTGGATTAAGGGTATGCCCTACCTATCTGGCAAGGAGTATTTAAACCTACTAAAGCTCAGGATCAACGCACTACCAACGCGTGCCAGATTGGCCAGGGGACGCCCGGGCTACAACAAACGTTGTGGGCACGGGTGTCATGCGCCTGAGACGTTGGCTTATGTCGCTCAGATGTGCGATATAACACACAAACAAACCATAAAGAGACATGACGACGTCTGTGATCGCGTGGCGCGTCTTCTCCGCGAAAGGGGTCATGAGGTGGTTCGTGAGCGAGTATTCCGTCGACCGGGCGCACTTGGTCTAAAGCCCGACCTCGTAATAACAACACCTACCGAGGTCTGGGTTTTAGATGCCGAGGTTTGCGGCCCGAACCGGGACCTGGCAAAAGCACGGCAAGACAAGATCGCCAAGTATGACGTCGAGTTCCTAAGAGCGGCGCTCCCCTACCCGCAAAAACCTCGCAGATTCGGATCCATCACTATCTCTATGAGTGGTGTATGGGACTCCGAATCTGCGAGGACGCTCTTGGGGCTCGGCGTCACGAAGAGGAATCTTATGGATCTCACCGTTTTAACTTTGCAAGGAACCTTGAGGATATATCGCCCGCACCGGGTCCATAAGAGCGGGGGCTACCATCAAGCAAGGACACGGACAACTGACTCTTAACTTCACGTGACACCTTTTTACCACCATTTTTATTAAGGCGAGCACTGCCGAGTGTGCAAACGTATTGTAAATGATTAATAAATCATCACAATATTTTCTATATATATATATATATATATATATATATATATAGAGAGAGAGAGAGAGAGAGAGAGAGAGCGTCTCCCAAAATTCGACCAACAAACTTTGGCGTCCAGTACAACTCAGCAACTTGGCAAAATCATTTTTTACATGTTACATGGGGGCGAAAGTGTCCTTGTTTGGGGTTAGAGCGAAATTATGATATTCAAATTATATATATATATATATATATATATATATATATATATATATATATATATATATACAAGTTTATTTTACCAGAAATTGGTAGATAATATCTAAAATTCATGTCGCTAATAACATGTTTCACTACTGCATGCATCGAACCAGCTTCTATTTCCTTGCATTATGTGGTATCGGTCAATATTACACATGCCACAATATTTACATACACTGTCTTTCATTTCAAAGCAACACCCTTTTAGGCATATGTATTGGTGGTAGCCATGCCAGGTAAGTCTACAAAGTATGCGCCTGTTTGCTTGCATTCCCTGCTTTCAACAGTCTGTCGTGAATGCAAGACCGTCGGTGAACCTCTTTATGGCAAAGTTCAATTTACGCTTTCCTGTGTGGGCGCGATATTGCTCCACGACCAGCGCGCTGAAATTGTATTTGTCCAGGATAAGGTCTTCTACAAAGCTTTGTTCTTGGCATGGTTCCAGCTCCAAGGTTATCGATGCGTTTCGCGGTAGTCCGAGCATATACTTCACAAAATTAGCTCACAAAATCTCAGAGTGAAATTACCAAGAATGGTTGTCTCAAGCTTCTTATCCTGACATGTCTAAACTTAAAATGCGACTGCGATCATTCTATCGACAGACAAATAATACCTGCACGTGTGGAGGAAAATTTTGCATTTGTTGAATTGCTTTTCACGTTAGCTCAAAGCCAAGCAAATGTTGTATTGAAGATATTTCTCAAGAAATATTTGTTCGCAATTTTTATATTTTGGCTTTCACGGCCAATAACCCATGTTTTAGAAGACATTTTCGCCCCTTGGCCTCCTTGAAAATATATTTTTTTGCCGCGTTGTACTAGATCCCAAACTTTGTTGAAATAATTCTTCTATATATATATATATATATATATATATATATAATAGCGTACACGACAATGGTCAGATCACTTCTTAAAATTGCAAGGGTACATTTTTCTGACAATCTGGTTTATTTACAGAGCTGCATCACACAATGCTTAGGTTCTCAATATGCCAATGGCATACACCGATACAAATCTCATTGACGTGAAATGAGTAAGACACTTGTAAACAATGACTACATCTCCTAGAACACATACATCGTCATATCATTATCGCAATACCAAATCGCCATACCAGCAGCAGTTACACAATATATCACCACTCCTGGTTTACAAACGAACCATTTTTAGGCAACCACTAGGCACCAAATCCATGACCCGAAGCAAATCATTATATTTTTGGAACTGAGTGTGAGTGGTCATCTTCGACTTAACGGGAAGTCGTTAAAAGTCCTCTTCATCAGCTCCAAACACTGTAGCGTGCACATGGAAGAAAGGACTCACAAGGCGTTATTGCCAGCAGCAAAGAGAGTACGGGAAAGTTTCCCTCGGTACCGCTTTCTCTCCGTTCTACATAAATATCGCACGTGAGCGATCTATTTGCATTGCAAACAGTCGTTCGTGATATGGGTAAAATCTGCGTTTGTAAAACGCGGTCTCGGTTTGCATAGCTTGGCTTTTAATTGCCTATTTTGACTGCTGGTGGACAGCCCGCTATTTGTTGAGCAATTTAAGTACAATATTGCATAGTTGCAGAGTGCAACAGTACAAGTCCCGAAAAAATCAGCATACCGCCAATTTGCTCGATCGTATGAGATAAAAGTGGCCGAAGTCGACTTTGTTATTTTATAATGATATAATGATGACAACTGCATGTTCAGAGTAGAAAAACGTTTGCAGTCATTCCGTACTGCGGTTTCCGCATATAAAGTCCATATTTATGAAAAAACGGCTTAAAAGTAGCTTCATTTGGTGAAACCGTGTTTGACTTATTTAAGTGTCAACTTTTGTTTGAAGCACACCTGGCACTATTGCGCTTGTTACATGTAACTGCATAACATTTGTATAGTTACCGTCAATCTTATTTTGTGACAACTCTTTGTAATAAACAAAAGTTGTTGCTACTTGTCTTATGTAACTCAGCAACTCCTTTGTGGGTAGCTTTCTATTGGAAGCTCAAATATTTCGGAATTCACTTAACACTCTGGCAAGGCGTCACCCAAGAACATTGCAACACTAGTGATATAGTGTAGTATATATAGCGCTAGCCGTTGTCGTTGGTATACTCGTGCTCATTTTTGGATCAGTGATACCGTTCAACACCTGCCAATGATGACATTTCTTGTTTAAACGCACTATATATATATATATATATATATATATATATATATATATATATATATATATATATATATATATAGTTTAAAAATGTGAAAAAAAACACATATATATATATATATATCTTGTCTTACCCTGAGATTAAACTTAGGCAGACGACTGGGTCGCAGTCGGTGCAATCTGTCATCGCTGCGATCCATTAAGCAATGATTCTGAGTCCTTACATGACACCTACCTAACTGTCTGACATCTCAAGCGATCCCATTTTACCTCCTTGGGCCCTCCGAAGACAACAGCGGAACAAAGAATGAGGTGGTGAAAAATGAAGTCGTACGAGATTTCTTCTCTTCTGCTTTTTTTTTCACTTAGAGGTTTGAGTGAAGATATGCGCTGTAATATATGCACGGCTGTCAATCATATTTGGCTCCCGGTATCACAATTGTGTGTGTTGATTTATAAGCAATCTCGCTTGCGGTAGTATTTTCGAGCTATCAAGCGATCTAGTAGCACCTATCTACAACACTGCCTTTGAAAGGAACCAACCCGTTCTGTGGAGCTTTGGCACGAGGTTCTGCAGATACGAGGTGTGTTCAAAACGTATCGCGACTTTTGAATTTTCGCGGGTTACGTATATTCGAATTTCGATTTTTTGTGGCGTTATGTTGGTACTCATGTCTCTCACTTATGCCGACAAGCTCGGCCATTTTGAATGTTCACTTAATTGTTGACAGCTGCTTTGCTTGCACGTGTTTTGGATCGTCTTCGATTTTTACCTATTCAAAAAAATGGATCAAAGAACCTGTATCAAATTTTGTGTGAAAAACGAAATTAAGTGCGCGGATGCATTCCGAATGTTGACTGTGGCATACGGAGAAGCTACCTTGGACCGAAGCAACGTTTATCGGTGGTACAAAATGTTCTCAGAAGGCCGAGAAGATGTGAACGACGAAGAGCGTGCCGGACGCCCGAGCACTTCAACAACAGACGAAAAAATTAATGAAGTGGAGAAAATGGTATTGGCCAATCGTCGAATCACCGTTAGAGAAGTTGCTGAGGACCTAAACATATCGATTGGCTCGTGCCATTCGATTTTTATCAATGATTTGGGCATGAGACGGGTCGCCGCGAAATTCGTGCCAAAATTGCTCAATTGCGACCAAAAACAGCATCGCATGAACATTGCTAATGAGATGTTGGACTCTGTCCGCGACGACCCAAATTTGCTCCAGAGGGCCATAACTGGTGACGAATCGTGGGTTTATGGTTATGACGTGGAAACCAAAGCTCAATCATCTCAATGGAAGCTGCCGCACGAACCAAGACCGAAAAAAGCGCGCCAAGTTCGGTCGAATGTGAAAGTTTTGCTGACAGTTTTTCTTCGATTGCAGGGGCGTGGTGCATCATGAGTTCTTGCCACAGGGTAGAACGGTCAATAAGGAATATTACCTGCAAGTTATGCGCAATTTGCGCGAAGCAATCCGCCAGAAACGCCCGGATTTGTGGAAGAACAAAAATTGGCTTTTGCACCACGATAACGCCCCTGCTCACACATCGTTGCTTGTGCGCGAGTTTTTGGCCAAAAACAACACACTAATGATGCCGCAGCCACCGTATTCCCCAGATCTGGCCCCCTGTGACTTTTTCTTGTTCCCTAAACTGAAGAGGCCCATGAAAGGACGACGTTACGCTACGCTTGACGAGATAAAGACGGCATCGAAGGAGGAGCTGAACAAGATAAAAAAAATGGTTTTTTGAAGTGCTTCGAAGATTGGAAAAACCGTTGGCACAAGTGTATAATATCTCATGGGGATTACTTTGAAGGGGACAAAATAGATATTCATGAATAAATGAATAATTTTTGAAAAAACACAAAAGTCGCGATACGTTTTGAACACACTATGTATGCGGTCGACGTACCTCGGCAGCCGCATTAGTTGCTGCTCTCAACGACACTCATACAGGCAGAAAGACGCCTTAAGCAGTTTTGAAGTGCATACCGTATCGAAGGACTTTCAAAGTTCATATCATGAGAGAACGCTATCTAAGGCGTCTCCTGAAGAAGGTTAGACCTGCCACGTTTACAATATAAGCTGCGACCCTTACACAAGCCGGTAATAATGACCTTTGTAAGCGTACGTTCATCTCATCGAACGCCATGCAAGCGTCCCGTTGAAATACGCTAGCAACCTACCACACGTAAACTCACGAAGCATACGCCCATCATATTGCTGAAAAATAAGTCAACACATGGGCAATCAAAGCATATTTGCAGCACCGTACCGTTACTCTGCTTATTGTGCAGTCGTATTTTAGTGCTATTTACTTCAGCACGATACTCAGAAACTGCAGAAAGTAGCATACCGTTTTCGTATCACAATCTGGAACACTAGCTTTCGCAGGGTGCAGGGAACGGCGGGAAGCAGACAAGAACATAAAATTTAAGATCGTCTGCATATCTCACATATTATATTTTGGACAGTGATTATTTAGTTGTGTTCAAAACACGGATGACGCATAACCCCCAGGCATTCCGAACGTCGTCACAAGAAGATGTTTGGTCATTCTTGATCCTTACTTCGATGATAGTATTGGTAAGAAATAATTTGCAGCAGTATCCAATGGTTATATCGCATCAGTTGATCAAGACGTAGAATACTATCAACCCTGTCGGGAGCCCTATAGTTTTAAACATAGTAAATGCAAGCAAACGTTGTTTGCTATCTGTGAGCACTAACCCGCACCTGCCTAACCATACTTCGTGTCATTTACTTTCTGGCACTGCCTGAACGTAGGAACCCAGATGGCAGTTAGTAACAGCATATGTTTTTACTTTATGCTTTTGTTTTTACTTTAATATATTTTTATTTTCACAACCTCAAGCTTTTTTTTAAGGTTTATATAGGCTGCGCTATTAAATGGATTTGTATTTATACGCATTGTAAGTAAATTTATTTACCATGTAAACGTATACGAATCTCACATAATATATCCATACGCATATATATACACGTAAACGTATGTTGCTGTCCGGACAAAGCGAAGGGGGTTTGGCCGGTGACTCTGGTAGTTCGAATTGCAGGCTCGATTCCCGCGCGATGTATAAATGATATGTAGTCACAGCTTTACGTAGTTTTACGCAAGCTCACCAGGCTACTGCCAAGAACGAAGGGACCTTCGGCGAAAAAAACGCCGCCTTCTTGCATCAGTCGATGATTCAATTCTGCTCTACGGGTCAGCAGTGTGGAGACCAGCTGCACTGGAGACCAAGAAAAATAAGAAAAAGCTAAGCAAGGCGCTGGTCATTAGGGTCGTCAGAGCGTACAGGACGATATTTACAGGCGCTGCGCTGGTAATTTCCCTACATGCACTGAAGTAATACTACAAATATCCCGGTCATGTAGGTTAGGGGATGACCAGGCTTTTAGTGGGCTTAAGAGTCCCACGCTACACAGACCAAAGGATGTGCGTTATGCATTTTTGTCCCTGGCCCCTGTAAAGAAAATGTAGTTTAAGTAGACGTTGCACAGAGTTTAAAAAACATCATACATTGGCGTTCCAAAGAAGATGACGTTATGGTCAATTGAAAGAGAGGACGAAATGGGAACCAAATGATTAGTGTGTATTGATATCTGTGGCTAGTAGCAGGTCCACTGTAGAGCTTGTCGCAAATCTAGAAGATTCAAACACTTTAGTTACAAATTTGGGCTCCCACAAGTCAGACCTTGTGTTTTCCTATCTACTTTATGGGGCGGCCATTCTAGGTTGCGACCTCATACAGGGTTAATTAGTTCACAAAATCCTATCGCAAATAGCTTAAATCAGGAAACAAGCTGCCGCTGTTGGCAACTCATTATTATTAGTGGTACAACAACGTATTGATAGACTTTCGTGTAGCTATAGAAGCAGCTTTTTCAAAACAAATTAAAACTGGAAATTAAAAATACAACTTATTTGTCGGTGCACAATGCGGACCTATTTTCAATAAGTAAATTCTCAATTAAAATTAGATATAGCAATACGTGTATCATATAGACGTATGCATATGGCATACAAGCACCATATACGTTTATATATAGAATGGATATTTATTTACGTCTATATAGATCCCGTACAGAATTATAAGTATATATGATCTATACAGCTCTGCATACATTTTATTTGCATATGGACCTATGCAAGTATCACACATACGCACTGTAAGTAGAATAACGAAAGTTGCTTTTATAATAAAATGCATTTAACTAAATGCTCACGACCTACTGCGCCTATGGCTTGTTACTAACTTGGCTTGCAATTTTAGTTAGTTATTAACATCACAGTCGCTTTGTCGAGAAAGTTGGATACGATAACCCACCTTAGCTGCTTTATTTTTGGATTGGAGAAAGAGCGCTGAAACTTTGTGCAGATGGTGTTAATATGCCATATTCTGCATATAATATGCCCCATTTCGCACACGCCTCCTGAAACCAGAAGAAGAGCCTCTTTTATGACCATAGTGCTTTGGCTTTATTGCAATAGTCCGTCGGACCCGATGCTATTTTATCTTGCTTTATTATTTTAACATTAAAACACTTACATGCGCCCATGAAGTCGAATAAGCCAGCGTAATACTACGATTCTCATGGGACAGTATACGTTTGAAAAGTACAGCTGCTGATATGATCTCAGATAATAGTCTTATACAAAACTGATAAACGTAATTAAAGAAGCTTTAAGTTAATGCGCCAAGTCATTAGGAAAATGAAGGTAATAAGACGTATATGTTTTGTAATATCAATACCATCTGGAGATCTGCATATTTGCACCTGGGGGTAGACGCTTGATTTCCTTCTACTCGGTGGGCTTGTCGCTGATTCGTACTATTTTCTACGCGTAACAATGAGTCGGACTTAAAAATGTGTCAGTATTAAGGCAATTAATTTTACAAATTCACTAGAAAGTCCAACCTCTTTGTAATGATTAATGACGCTGCACTTTTGAGAATACTTCCATCCCTAAATGGCCTCGCAAGCCAGCACAGAAGCATTGCAGACCCTTAATATTCTTCTCAGCGCGGCCTTCCCTTCCGCCGGCCTCAACGATCGAGGTATTTCTTCACGCAAGCTCTAACTGCCGTGAGAGCTCATCTGACAATTTCCACGCCGAGCAGCTCTTGCTCACAGAGCAGGTGCCGGCCGCAGCCCTATAGAAGACGTTGGGGGTCGTCTAGTGGAATTGCGAGGACGCTATCACGTAAGTATTGCTCGCGTCTGTCACCTGTGATTACGTGGACATCCTAGTATTGATTGAAACTAGGACCGCTTTCGAGCTTCCTAGTTTCTACACAGTTCACTGGCCGTTAGAAGGAATCCGGGTCTAATAGTCGAAGTTAAGGGCTATCACTTTTCCGTAATCATTGAGATAAATGTCTAGGTGTACAAACAGATGGACCGGGTAGAGCGAGTGAGAAGTTGCTGTGTTGTGTAACAGCAATTTTCCTGGCGCAAAACCTGTAATAAAAAGATTAATAAGTTGTCAACGCCATCACCTTGATTACAATATACTATAACCGTTTAGTATAGTCATTATGCTATTAAACCAAGGCAGCAGATCTAAAGGAAGAAAAGTGCAATCTACAAACTTTTAATTGGCTATTCATTATAAAATGTCTTTGAAGCTAACTTTGAAGAAAGTTGCCTGGGCAACAGCATGACTTCAGAAGGGCCCGGTCAGCTATAGAAACATTCGCTTCTAAATCATATAGAAGGAGAACTTTAAACTAAAGGGGCTTAATTGCATACTAATGGAACATATTAAACGCATTGTACAGGAAGGATCGCCATTGTAGGTGATGGAGCTGCTGATTATACGGCAATCATACCACCGGGGTGTTTCCCCCCCAGGGTGATCATCGTAGCCCCCCTGCTGTTATCGGGTGCTCGTGAGCTACCTTCTTGGAGAGATGCAGGATAGGCATCGCAGGTAGGCGCTCTTATGTATGCAGATAAGTTGTAACTGTATTCCCGCAGCCGGTTTGCTTGCAGTAGTCCCTTGCGACCATGACAGCATTACGTCGACCGTAACACTGGAGACCATATATAAGTAAAACAAGGGCATGAAATTTCGAACGGAAGGGTAAATTAATTGGAAGCTAGAAAACTTAGTTTGGATTCAAGACCTATCGAATTTGTCTCATACTTTCCCCTACCTGGGAGTCATGTTCTCGTATTGAGGTACATGCTTCTAGAGGCGCCTTGAGGAAAAGCTCTAACAATCTTCAAAGAATTCATAAACTATCAATGGAGGTTCCGTAGGTTTCTTTAACTTGAAGTTCACGCGCACCGGTTCCGACAGTATCCAGGCAAAAGGGACTTACATGTTGAAGTTACATTTTAGCACATTTGACAAAATAAGTTACTTTTCTGAGAAGGCGTTAAAAGTACACCGCACTAGCCTTAACATGTTTGTCTATTACTGGTGCCGTCTCGATGTACGGAAGACGCACGTTCTTATGAGAACGGTAGATTTTAATAAACACATGCCTAAATAAGAGAATAAGAAGAAGGTGGAGCAAAGCGATCCTCTGGGGGACTCTCTTCTTTCTTGACCCGCCTAATTACGCAGACCTTGGCAAAAAGAGGGCAACTCTTTCGCCGATACTTTGCCGAATAATCCGGCATCATGTCGGAGACCGCCGAGCGAAGCACATGTGCTGTCCTCTTTATCGCATGCAGGCCCTTCGAGAGTGCCAGGGGCGCCGGAACCGGGCGTGTGCGCCGCGTACTGAGTGCCGACGTTTTTCAGACGGCGGAGGCGGTGATTGGAACGTAGTTAGAGATCCTCCTGCGCGACCTCCTCATCATGTATGGACACCGCCATATAGTGGACTGGAGAATACCCCCTTCTGGGGTTGTCCTGAGCAGAGCTACCCACTGCTGCCCTAATTGTAAACGCTTGTTACTTCTCCCCAACTAGGACGCAATTTGACGTTGAGGCGTTTGCTAGACACGCCATTTTCTCTTGACGAGCATTCTTCACGGGCATCCCACACAAGCACACACACACATTAAAAGCCTACAGCAACGCGCATTAACTCGGGCCATTTTCTCCGGCCCACTAGGAGTATCGCCTCGCTCGATAGGGCGAGAGCAAGTCCCGCCGCTTGCATCTACCAGGAGATGTCGGCAGGTGCCTCGTTCGCACGGCTCTGCGGCAGGTCCGGAGTCCAAGCCTGTTGAGGTGCCCAGGATGGGCGGAGCAGCGCGCGGAAGCTTTTAAGAAGTATAACAGCCTTTAGCCTAAACTTTTTTTTTCGGGCTGACCCTCAGTCAAAATTTAACGTCCACGGGACTGCTGTTCGCATTGCTTCATAGACGGACCCCCTTAAATACAAATGTGCAACGGTGGGGCTCGAACCCGCGCACCTATGTATCTCCTCCGGTCGCGAGACGCAGACGAATGCACTACGCCACCGGGCTCGACAACAGCCTTTAACCTACGGAACATCATCAAGAACATGGCGGAATCTACATCGTACTAGAGCGAAGTGTCACAAGCTTACAAGAATATACTACAGGAGAAGACAAGGGCCACCCTCTTAATTCGCTTGACTTCAGGGGACTCTCCCCCCGACTGTTTGTTGGTACGCGCAAGCAGTTTCCATTCACACCGGAGGACGTGGACACGACTGGTTTTTAGTGGGTCGGATTCTCACATTACCGGTCCGGGCTTGCACAAGGCTTTCTGCCGCGGTGTCCGTGTATGCAACCGGATTTTTCAGTTAGTTCTCTAAAAAAATTAGCCCGCATTGGCAGGCGGATGGAGCAGAATTACCTCCAATTAGCCCTTCAGAAAACGGAACCTTATTCCTCGTAGACCGAAAGAGGACCTGAAACATTGCCCTAGAGTTAGCAGAATATTCGATCCGCGTGACGACGCATCTCGCTACTTGGGTGTGATTTTGGGCTGACTAGGGTGGCGCACAATGCCTACGGTCGTAGGCATGTAGTGTTGAGGAAAAATCTTATAGCAGTTGACGATGGAGTCTCGGAGCTCAAACATCTCCAATTGCGTAAGGGGATACTCTATGCCCGCTTCTACTTTCAGTGGTCCTAAAGAACCTCCCCCTTCATTTTGACTAGATAGAGTATTACACAAACAGTGTGAATAAAACCTTCCTGAACGGACTCGTAAGAGTAAGAGTGTTTTTGTGTGCAGATAATATGGTTGTGCATTGGCTGAACCGACTTCAAGTGTAACAAGCTCTCATCAGGGTACATGGGGCTGTCATCGAGCTCGGCCTCGCCGTAAATATCATATCGAAAAATGCCGATCTGGGTATCTTTTTCAGCAGCGACTGCAGCTTGCATTATTTTTTAAAATTCACTCTGCTGGGTATGTCAATGTATACAATACACAATGTGCAAATGCATTAACTATGAAAATTACGTAATATTGTCAAGGCTCTCTTGCTCGAGCTGGGAGAGAGAAATCGAGCGCCTGTGGTCGTCCTGTGTTTGTGGCGATATCTACCATCGGCTAGACACTGCAGGTTGTTTAGCAACGACGTCATTAGAAAAGACACTTGCGCCTTGGAATGTGGGCTTCCTCTTCTATATTTGAAAAAAAATTAGTACTATCAACTAATGGCGATAGGAGTCTTTGAAGGGTAGTGCTGAGAAGCACTACCCTTCAAAGACTACTAGTTTCTGTAAAATCTCGACACAGACCTGCATACTCCAGCCGGCTTTCTCTACTTCGTCACTCTGACCTAACTTGTTTAGCATATAATTGCAGAGATATAAATCTAGTGTGACATTACTGGCTCGCCCCATGGTGCATTCATTTTATTATATAATATATAATTGGAAATAAAAACTTTTTGTGCAAACACTATACTGTTCAAGCATGCGTCCTTCCAAGTGTCCGTTCTAAAATGATGATTTTTATGTTTATTAAGTCTTAACAAGTTAATTTATTACTTGTTACTTTTATTTTTTTGTTTTTATGTACGAGTTAACTTTGCTATCTACAGTTTGGGGATCAAGCCTCCTTATATGTACGAGAGAGGGTCGATGGGATTTTCCACTAGCGTTCATGCACGCTTTTCGGACAACACGTGATCTTCAAGATCACCGATAAAGGACCATTGTCTTGTCGTGATCTTGGGAAGCACGGTGGATTTGCCGTCTAATTCCTAACACGATCATCATTTGCCGATAAAGTTATGTATACGAGCAACAACGTAGGATTCAATCGTTGCCAACATAATCGTTTGCCTATACTTTTAGTCAAGATGGCGGGCGCATCTCACAAGTCCAGATGAACGATTGATTCCGTTTGTGTCATTATTGTCGTTGCTTCAAAACTTGCTTTAACAACTACACACATTCCGACACACGTAAAGCGACATTAAGGAGACTTGGCGACTTGTCTATTTCCTCTTTACTGAAGCACCAAGAAGAAGAAGACCGCCCGTCTTCTAACATGGCTTTGCAACAGGTGAAATTAGGCGTTGTTGTGAGGAGGCCTACTACCAAGTGTGTAGTCAAAATATGCGGCTAAGGACACGTCATCTTAGTCACACCATCAGCATGTATTTGGCCTTGAGCTCTAAACTTGCGAATGCAACCGTAATGACTATAGGAGAGCAACATGAGCTGACCTTAGTTTTAGTAATGTATCTAACGAATGGTTCAGTTATAGTCATATAGCTATAAGAGTGTCAACTTTAGAACTGCAATTATAATGGCAGAGACACTAAAAGCAACATTGCAAAAACAACTACAAGCGCAACAATAACAACAAAAATAATCACCGCAACAACAATAACAAGCGCAGCAGCAACAACAACAATAACAATAATAACAAGCGCAGTAACAACAATAGTGACAAACATGGGCGCTAGTACCTTTACAAGCACCGTACATACAACTGACATGACCGAGTGCGCAACAGCCACCGTTTGTTAGACCGCTCGCGCCTCTTCTCCGACGTGCCACAAATGACACGGCTTGACACGGACCTTCTCGGTGGTGTCGGCACCTGATGGCCAGCTGACTTGACGGCCTGTTGCCAATGCGACTGCGGGGGAGTTGCAGCACAGGGTCACCACGACTGCCACACCATCAGAGCCCAGCAGAGCAGCAGCAACAACAACAACAACAACAGCAATAACAATAACAGTAACAATAACAATAACAGCAGCAATAACAATAACAGCAGCAATAACAACAACAACAGCTACGATTTGCCCGCCTGCCATTCGTACGAAACAGCCGCCCTACCGGCAACGCGATTATCATCAGGGGACAACTCGTCTCTCTCTCTCTCTGTCTCTCTAAACCTTTCGTTGTTCTCTCTCTATTTTGCTTCTTGAACCTCTGGTACGTCCGTATCTTCTTCGAGGGCTACCCGTCGACCGGCTGCGGTTGGTCAGGTGCTCTGCATATCTCATCGGTTTGTAACAGAGGCGCGCGGGACCAACCTCAAATTTGTCAATAGGCCCTCTCCATTGACAGTTTCCCCTTCGATCCCTCTCTCCCTCTCTCCCTAGCCTTCTCTCTCTTTCCCTCTCCCTGTCTCTCCCTCCCCATCTCTCGCTCTCTCTCTTTATATATATATATATATATATATATATATATGTAGTTTCCTTCTTTTTCTTCTTCCGCTTCTCTTGTTTGAGTGTATCGTTGAGTCTGTTTTCATCAAAGCATTGTTCTCTCCTCTTTGCCTTCCTTTGCTATGTTCCCTCTCCCTCTCTATAGTTGTATTTCTCTCTTTAGGTGATTACGAGCACGCATGGCATACGCACATACGATTCAGACGCGTGCACATACTATTTAGCTAGTGAAGACGTTCATATACATAGATACACACGTGCACCATTATCGACATCTATCTCTTAACTGCCCAGGCGTAGACCCAAGCAAAAAACAGGGTACATTATATATATATATATATATATATATATATATATATATATATATATATTTATATGGCATAATGTACCCTGTTTTGTGTTTGGGTCTACGCCTAATATATATATATATATATATATATATGTCTGTTCGTCTGTTTCTCATCGTTAGTCTTCTAGATCTGGTAAAGCAGTATCCTGCTGCTTCGCTCTTCTGATATAACAAGCTAATCTAAGTCCCGATGAGATTGAGACCGTAAGGTTTTAACTGCGGGTTTGAGAATACTAGTACTCGTCGTAGCCGTAGTAGTTATTCTTTGCTGCTGTGGTTGTCTTTGCTGCAAGGCGCCCCCCCTCTAGGTCACCGGCCAGAGGTACAGATTTAAGACTGTTGCTTGCTGCTAACTAGGCTGTTTGCGTTTCTACTACAAAACTCTAGCGTTCCTTCTCTGCCTCGCTGTATGGGCTACCTTTGGACCCGTCTATCTACCTTCTAGTTATTGTTGTTGTGGCTTTCATTGTTGTTGGCGAGAGAGAACAGAAACATCCTCGTTTCATCCTTATCTCTTGATATATATATATATATATATACTCTTTGGCATGCTACTCAACACGTTAAGCAGACCTTGTGTGTGGCCTGATAAAGGCGCCACAACGCCTTTACTGCTACTATATTAGTAGTCTGATACGGCCGTGGTCAACCGATTTATATCTCGGCGATCTATCCGCGCGATCTGTCTTTTCTCACCCTTTCTTCTTTTTCCCTTTTTTTTTAATCTCGCACCCTCTCTCTCTTGTTCTTCCGTGCCTCTGTTTCTTTTCCGCTGTCTCCCTCTCATACTCCGTGCACTGGCATAGCTCGTGCACGTGGTCCGCTTTAGGCGCGTACCTATGTGTATCTGCCTACTTACCGGCTTGCATGCTGGCTTGCCCTTCTTTACTTTCGCCGCAGCTTCTACGGCAGCTTGCCTGGCCGTTGCCGTTGTTCCAATACTACAAAAATGAACTGCATGCATTTATTTACCATGCAGTTGCGTACGTCTGACCCCTTACGACCATACGACCTTTTTGTTTGCGTTTGGGCAGAGCATGCCCCAAAAGGCACGCGCTGTGCATATTCTCTCTGTCTCTCCGTTCACCCGTGAAGAGACGGCCCATAGGTCCGCGCAATGCGTGGAATCGTGCTGGGTCGGGAGCAAACGGGAGATCTAGCATAGTGGCGAAGAGATCATTCTCTGAGCGTATTGTTAAGGAAGAGACCGCTCTACTTCGGCTAGTCGAGCCCGGTGGCGTGGTGGCATGCGTCTGCGCCTCCCGACCGGAGGAGACACTACATAGGTGCGCGGGTTCGAGTCCCACCGTTGCACATTTGTATTTACGGGGGTCCGTCTATGAAGCAATGCAAAAAGCAGTCCCATGGACGTAAATATTGGTTGAGAGTCAGCCCCGAAAGGTTTTTTTCATTTACTTCGGTTAGGCTCCGGCCACGCTCCAAACATCGCCGCGAGAGATCTTAAGCGGGCGAGGAAGCGATCATGCGAACTAGTAGGACTAGCGACCGAAAACGGAAGCGGTGCACGCATTGGTACATAGATGCGTCGTTAGCTGGTTAGTTAGCCAGTTATTTAATTAATTGCGTAAGCTAAAAGAAGTGGGACAGGGAAAGAAGAAAGGGGAACAGGAGCGACAACAAACGGGCGAAGACGTTTCTGCGCACACCGCGGGTACGCGTTCATGCACTTGCGAACGACTCCATGCAGTCATTAGCTAGACGGACTCTGCACCTGTTTATCTGTATAACAGTGAAGACGGAAATGTCAAGCCATGCAGCGGCAAGCTACCCCGCGACGCTACGACCATTAACACCACCACCATCGTTTCCACGATGGCGGAAACAACAAATACAACTGTTGTAGCTACTAGGACCTACGCAACTGCAAAATCGATGGGTGGACATTTGTACTCGGGAAACGTTTTTAACTCTTTATCCAGCCCTTATCCTTTTCTTTTAACTCCAGTAGTAAAAGATACAGTCTCGAATTTTCCGCGTCTAGGTTTAGCGTTCCTCGTCATTACCATCCATCAACCATTACAACATCAGTTTGTCAACTAACTGATCGATCACTCCCTTTAACGGGGCGCCTAGACTAGTTTGGGTAGGCGTCAAGGTAAGCAGCGCATACTTGATCAGTTCAATAAAAGTAAACCAATAAAAGTCACGTCGGTTAGCTCGTTAGTTAAGTAGGTAGGTGGGCAGGGAAATAGGGAAATGGGTAGGCATATTAACAATATGTGGGGCGCATGTGCGTCGTGCAATTCGGAAACCTTCTAGAAAGCAAGAACAAAACTGCCGGACAGTGACCAAATACACTAAATGACTGTCTACTAATCATTGTGGTTTTGTAAACATCTTTCATTTGTCTGCCGTAAGCGTCTCATTTTTCTCTTTCAGTGGGTTGCATTGCGTGTACCTACTAATGCCGCGGACGCCATCGCGGTTGTTTCAGTGCGTGCGGGCGTGAAATCGTGCTCTATATAACGGCATGCGGGTCTCCGTCGCCACAGTCAATGTCCGATGTATGGTTCTCTCTCTGGTGGGCGGAAAGAAAAACACCTAAGACAGCACTGGTCAATGTGCTACTGACGCTGCTGCGGCCTCGCCTCTGAAGTGTACGTCGCGCCGGCCTATCCGTCAGTCTGTCCGCTAGCGCCTGTTAGCATCTAATTAGACGACCGCCTCAAGGAGGTGGTCTCCCATATGATGACTTCGGCGGATGCATGGAGGGAGGCGACGAACTTGTTCGACGCTGTTTTGACACTCAAGACAGCCAAGGAAACGGCCAGGCGGGAGAGGTTTGAGCGGGTCTCTCGGGAGAGTGGTCGAGACGAGGAGCCGAGGGAGGGGGGGAGGGGGTGGGGAGCAGCCAGGCCCTCATGGTCTCGACGCACCCTCACAGGACGGATTACAAAATGGCATCCCCCTATCCAACCGCAGGTAGACATGCGGGATGATAGTCAGGGATAGAGCTGATTGAAGGAGAACGGCAGAGACGCCTCTCCCACGGTTTCGATGTAATGCCAAAGTAATACCGAGCCTGGGGGGGTGGGGAGGAATCCGGGTTTAGTGGGTTTGCGAGTCTCACACTAGTCACGCAGGCTGCTAGTGGCGCATGTGCATCATGCATTACCGAAACCTGCCTAGAACAAAAAAACAAAAAACAAAAAAAAGACGACCGCCTAGCGTGACACGCGACTGTTCATCTCTAACAGCTTGACATAACCACACAGCAATCACAGAGAATCGCATCAAATATGCATTTCAATATTAAGTACCATCACCGAGCAACCGTGGTTGGCCATACACCTTTTAAGTACATACACACAATATATATATATATATATATATATGAAGAAAATATACAGTACGGATTACTTCGAAACACAAGATATCCACATCTGACACAGCTATACCACGAAGCCACCTTGGTTCACGAGAAAAAAACATAAGAGAAAATCACGATTGACCGCTGAGCATCAGAAAGTCCGTCTCGACTTTGCTCATGATACGATGTCATGGGTCACTGAGTGCACCGAGTGCTCTTTTCGGATGAAAAAAGATCTACTTTGATTAACCGGATGAGTTTAACTATTATTTATTATATTTTCGCTCAGGCGGCGGTTCGGTGATTATCTGGACCGCTGTCGGGTATCATACAAAGTCGTAGAGTGTGTTTTTAGACGGTTGTGTTAATTTGACGCGCTATAGGGATCTACTAAAAAAGCAATCGGCGCATTTTAAGCTGATGGGAGGGCCCGACTTCATTTTTCAACACGATAACGCCCCGATTCACACTGCCAGGCTGATTGGAAGGAAGCTGGTTGGAATAACGTCACATTAAGGTTTTACGCTGCCCTGCAGTCTCACCTGATCTTAATATTATCGAGAATGCGTGGGGCTCAAGAAAACTATTTTACTAAACGAAGCAATTGTGAAGGCTTGGGGCGAACGGGACGTTTTTCCTATGTAATCTCTAAAGAATGCATATAATTGGCCTACCGGGTCCTGTCACAACTTGTTCTATGTCTGACTAAAGTGTCTGACTGTAGAAAATCTGCAGGGTTCGTCTTGTTGAAACACGCTTGGTCCTCTTCGATCTTTGAAGTGATTTTGTGCCCAGGGGAGCACAATGACTTCTTAGATTCTCTGTCGGTAAAATTTGGCGGTCGTCACTGCGGTCGATTTATGAAAATCAACGCAGTTATGCCAATAATGGGACAAACTTGACGTTTCTGAAGTGCGACGTCTTCGCGATGCGTTTTGAAAAAACTGTTGCGGCGTGAAAAACAAAAGTGATTAATTTGAGTGATATGTATATTTTGTAATAACCGAGTAATGAATTAAATCAACTATAGTAAACATTTGTTAGATTAGCATCTGAAGTCGTAAATTTATAGTGAGTTCTCAAAGTCATTGCCGTAAGTATGGCCCACCCTGTATATATCTACTAGTATATGTTATTTTTTAAATATAGATTAACTGGCGAAATGCACAATATACACGGAGCGTTGATTATTGATTCTTTAGATATCTACCCATTTTATCAGTAGCCTGGGAGGCAACAGACTATCTTAGGGTATGAACGAGCGCTGGGCTCCAGAAAGGCTTTTTATAAAAGTATAAACATTTATACCGCCGGGTAATCTAATTGTCATTGTAAGCTGCTGTAATTTTCCTGTGCTCGTGTTCATGTTCCTCGTTGTTAGTTCTGCAGTCAGCAATCAGATAGGAGATTTCTTCTGATGCAAACTTTACGTCGACCTGTAGCTGCTGTTGTCGAAAGTGTGTCCGGAAACTTTATGAGCTGCAGATTTGTTGGAGTATATTCTAGTACGGCCTCTTCTTCTTTTGATGCAAGAGCAGCTGCTTCCACAGAGATTGTGGGCTGTATTAAAGTCTTCTTCTAAAATCGCCTTACTTTCACTCCGCGAGTGGTCATGCCGGGGTGAAGTTTCTTGAAGACCGCTGAGGCTCAGTGATCATGCTGCCGCCAGAAGTGTTGGAAAACCACAGATATCTTGACAGGTGTCGAGCCCGGTGGCGTGGTGGCATGCGTCTGCACCTCGCGACCGGAGAAGACACATAGGTGCGCAGGTTCGAGCCCCACCGTTGCACATTTGCATTTATGGGGGTCCGTCTTTGAAGCAATGCGAAAAGCAGTCCCATGGACGTTAAATCTTGGCTGAGAGTCAGTCCTGAAAGGATTTTTTTGGATATCTTGACTGGTGCGCTTATGCCACTGCTCTAGGCCCCTGATCTTAAAGGGTAACATGTGCCTTTAAGTGAACATGTCAAGCAAATAATATATATATATATATATATATATATATATATATATATATATATATATATATATATATATGGGGTTTTCCACACAGCTGTCCGAAACTGTAAGAAAACGTATCTTTATACAACATAACCTGCCTAGAAAATGTAATGAGGTGAACTGAGCAAAGTTTTTATAGTATTTTTTACGTGAGTCCTGAACTTTATAGCAGTCCCCTGTCCGTCATGCACGGCTTCCGAGCACTCATCGATCGCAATCGTAAAACTTTGTACGCAACTAAATTAGGTCCATAGTACATCATTTACCTAAATAATATAATAATAATATAAGAATAATAATAATAATAATAATGGGGTGGTTGAGCCTACGCGGGTACACTTTGGGTCCCACAATGTAGGGAAATCTAAAAAAATTGAATAATAATAATACAATAATAAAATTTTAGGGGGACCAGGGTTGTTACCAAAAATTACTCAGATACGTCGGGAGAAGATTGGTTGTTGCTACATAGACAAAAGGGGAGTGCGGGGAGTACTTACTGCAGCGCTTGTCGTTAGACGTTCAGAGGGGGAACGCCGCGTCGGTGAGAGGAACTTTGGCCAGGTGGACCAGCCCCATCTTGGACCTAGAGCATTGAGTCGTTAGTTTTCAGTGCGTTATGTGACACATTGTGATAACAGACAACATGGACAAATAAATTTGCCGGCGGGCTAAAAAAAAAAAAAAAAAAAAAAAAAAAAAAATAATAATAATAATAATAATAATAATAATAATAATAAGCCATATTTGCTTGAATAACTGAAGTAATGTACATTCCCTTATTTCACTTTCAAGAGCGTCCCATATTTTGGCCATTGCCATATTAGGTGATTCAAGCCTATAGTTACGGTAAGTATTGGGAATTCTCAGAGGTAGGCTGTTGCGATTCCTGTTGGTGTTAAATGTAAAATAAAACAATAAATCTGGAGGTACCGTGCCACGTAAGCTTTTATACGCCTAATTCAAATTCGTAAAGTATCTTGGTAAATATAAATGATAATTTAAGTATATTAGTATTATCAAATTTAATTGTTATTAGTCAGATTATTGATCTTCACCGTGGAGCATAAATTAACATTTTTGTGTTGTTTTTTTTATATCTAAATGTTATATTCTTGGAGATGAGTAAGAGCTAAATTGGCATTACATTTACTACGAAAGCCAAATTGCATTGGACTAATAAAATATGCATTGTCAAGATATAGACGAATCTGAGAATTGATAATTGACTCAAATAATCTTGCTAGAAATGGAACGCAACGTATAGGTAGATAGTTAGTTGCTTTATTTTTATCTTCCTGTTTAAATATTGGTATAATTAATGCATATTTCAATTCTGCCGGGCATACAGTTATGTAAAACATTAGTTAAGATAGTTGCAAATAGAATCGAACTGAGAGTACTAGAAGCTGAAAACCCATTCACTGATAAACGCGGACGTAAATTGAATGGGCAACATTCCTTAATGGGCGACTCTTTATGTGTAAAGACGATCTCGGGACCTCGCGCACGATCGTCAAATGAAGCAAAACTAAATAATAGAAATTCCTAGTAACTGTATGCGAAGTTAAGATCCGTTTCTTAGATGATGGCTGTCCATTGAGGGTTCCAGCTTAGTATTAATGCATCCGCAAACAAGTGCAAGTGCATAACTGGGATAAAACTCTATTTGTCCTAGTAAATAAAGGGGTTTTCCAGTAAGCCTAGAATTATCCATGCCCGAACCCTGTCTGAATTTTCTTGTCGAGATCCCCTACTCTTCACTTTGCTTTGCTATGAAAAGGCGGATTGCGGTTTAGCCGCAACTGTAGTCTTGCCAAACGAACCCAGAATGCTTTTCGGCTCTTGGCAGAGACGTAACTTATTTTTATTTTTTTAGACGACTAACTGGAAAATGCGGCTGCATACGCAAACACCGCGACATGACAGCTTCCTGCAAGCGCGGGCCGGTAGTGTGGGACGCTAACCCACTAAAAACCGGTCATGCCCCCCCTGTTCCGGTCTGACTAGGAACTGCCTGCGCATACCATCAAACAGTCAGGGGGGGGTGGCTATTCCCCGGGAGCCAAATATCTTATATTTTTGTCAATCTACAAGCGAAGGACCTCGTGACCTACGCCAGTGTCAGATACTGGAAGCTCTGCCCAGGTCTAACGCAACTGTCGTCATAAACTAAATCATGTTAAGAAAAATGGAAGCCATAGAGCTCAGACGTAGAATTGGAGTTGCGTACGGTGACACTTTACACTTAGGTGAAAGAAAGCACAGCTAAGAGGTGCATTCTCAGTGATCAGCGAGTCTCATTGGAGCCGTAGGCACCAGATGCTTACTCGGTTAAAAACTAGGAGCGACACGCCCTGAAATAATGGAAGCAGAAGTGTAGAGCCGCAATTCAGAAGAAAATGCGAAGATAAACGGCAGATGTAGGCAGAAAACTTGCAATGCCACAACCAAAGACCTTGTTTTGCGCTGGCCAAACAGTGCTTTTGGTTAATCGAACGTTAAACTGAGGAACAATAAGAGAGTGGAAAAGGCCAGACAACGCCTGGCTATTATTATTATTATTATTTTTTAGCCGATGGTCTCACTATTGCCGCAGAATGCCAATTGTCTGCACTTTAGTACCCAACGCTATAAAACGTAGTTACTCTCTAGTTGTAGAGTCGTCATCAGTCAGCAGACACAACCGTTCGATAGCAGCTGCCAAATGTGAATCATTTGCACAGTATGAAAACACAACAATATAGGCTAGCTAAATTCAGATAACTAGCTCACCTACAACACTTACTGACATCGTCCGCTCACTCTCATTATCTGATATTCAACAATTTTTCAACATTTGTTTTTCCCAACAACTATTTTCAACTCAACTAGTACGGGACTGTGCGTACTATGACCACTATGATGATGATTACTATTATATATACGCTGCTGCTGCTGCTAGTGACGATGATAACATGGTGATGATCATAACATGGTGATGACTAATTTTGCTACGAACGACGAGTAGCAGTGTTGGACTGTTCAGTCGGCGGAAGCGGCGTTCGCCTTTGAGCGTTTATTTTATCTCGGGATCGCGCTAACGGTAGTCGCCTTCTGTCCTAGACACTATGGAAGCGCACAGACAGAGCTATTGTTTAGAGCCACCGGTGAGTGGCCAAAGTTGTGGTAGATCTGCCGGTAGGTAGAGATGGTTGTGGTTGTTCTTGTTGTTATTATTGTGGTTGTTGTTGTTATTGTTGTTGTGGTTGTTGTTGTGGTTGTTGTTGTTGCTGCTGCTGCTGCTGCTGTGGCTCCTGGTTTCGTTATCTGTGGTGCGGTGGAACGATTACTCACACATGTACCGTATATCTGTCTACATGTATTGTACGAGCAGCCGCGCTCTTACGTAGGCTGCCTAAAACGACTCGTCGCTTCCCCTACGACAGCGCCGTCTGCGACGGCACCAGCAGTGGAAGTAGGCGTGCCGCCAGCCACCAGAAACAGCAACCGCGGTAAGCATGACTCTGCTTGCAGGACCATAGACAGATAGATACGTACATACGTACATACATGCGTACTTGCGTACGTTCATACGACGCTACGCGATAGCCTGCACGAAGCCTGCGGTCCGGTGGAGCGGGGCTCGACAACCCCACTGATCGACCGCCCGGCCGACCGACCGACGGAGCAATACGGAGAAAGAAAAGGAAAGAAGACGAAAGAGAATATCGTTGCGACTTGCAATGGTCTGACGATACCCTCGAACCCCTTTAGCGCCCCGCAACTGCCTTCAATGTCCCCGCGGCCGGTGCACGCCAACAGAGCCGGCGAGAATGAAGCACAAATGAACAGCAACGTTGGACCGAGTGAGCGAACGAGCTAGTAGTAGTTGCGGTACAGCAGCAACAGTAGTGGAGGAAAAAGGAGCAGAATCATGGTAAATGAAGTACTAAGAGCGAGAGCGAAAGAGACAGCCTGAAGGCGAGACGAAGAAAAACCGAAGAGAAGGACAGCCGAAGAAAAATTGTTGGGGGTACGATACCCCTTATCTATGTAGACGACAGTGCGTATAACCGGCCCGGCCCGCGGTCTAGCTAGCGGGTAGGTCGTCCACCTTGCTTTGTCCTGCCGCAAAGGCAACCGCAACAGTCGTATATACATATATATAAATATATATATATATATATATAAATATATATATATATATATATATATATGTATATATATATATATATATATATATATATATACATACATGCTATATGCATGCAGGCAAGCAACAACAGGACACATTGATGCGTACGCGTGCAGGACGCATCCATGCATACGCGTGCAGGACACATCCATGCATACGCGTGTAGGTCACATATACAGGCAGCAGTGGCAGTAGTAACAGCAGAAAGTACTGCTACATAATGGCTGGTCCAGCTTACTCGAAGGCCTCGAACGGCCGGTGGGGAAAGTTACCTGGCTCTTCCTCCACCTTTAAGGAGGACATACTTCAAGGGGGGAGTCCTCTTGTTGGGGGTAGGCAACCCCCGTTGCATGACCGCATCGTTACATGACTTCTACGACCACTGCTATTCGGCCACAGCTACTACTTCTACTATCACTACTGCTGTTGCACTTGAGGCACAAGACAAAATCAAGATTGAACGTGCCATACGTAAAATGGGGCAGAGTCGCCCTTCAGACGGGCAAGGTGAACGCGGACCATCCTGGGGCGTAACAAAAAAATTCTGGACGTTGCAAAGCTGTCGGCAGGCTACGCTCCAAGGCTTTGTTTGATTTAGCGGCTACATTACGAACGCATGCAAGCAACTCGATTTGAGACCACGGCGATTAACACAGAAAGAGCGAAGCGAGGTTGTCATGCGTAATAGGCGAAATAATAAACCATAGTAATGCTTCTCTATTTTCTCACTTAATACGAAAACAGTGAGGTGTCATGACAACAAGAACACTGGATGCCGGAAACCGAGCAGGACAGGAACTGAGAGAGAGAAGTGGGTGAAACGTTGCCTCCGGCCTTGCTATTTATATTTGTGCGTTTTGGCTCACCTTGATGACATTGCAGTAGGTTCGATGACCCTTTTATCGTAGCTGCAGTTGCAAACGATACTGTACTTAGAATGTCTCAGGAGATAACGTTTTGCTTCACTGGATACGCAAGCTCGTGCGGGTAACAGACAACATTGTTAGCCGGGTATACACTGTCGTGCCTAAAGCGGCCTGCGAGTTGTCCCTTAGTCTCATGTGTATTCTAGAAATATATTTTATTTACTAATTACTTGTTATCCCCTCACTAATTGCTTATTTTTTTCAAATTTAAGCGTCTTTTATTCGCGGAACTGCATTTCACAACGCTTAAGTTCGCCGTAGATAAAAATAGTTGACAACAGATGAGTCAAACAACGAAGCATAAAATCACTATCGACAAAATCCTGGAAGTGCTTTGTATAAGCACTTCACACAAACGGTAATGTTCAGTAGTTATTAATCATCACAATGACTCCAAAATAGCATTTAGTGCGTTTGTTAGCACGCCGAACAATATATGAGGCAGCACAATTGCAAATATACACACAAACAAAGTATTCGACTAGTACAACATCTTCACAAGTCACAACAACTATAGGTAAAAACATGTGGAAAAATATTGCTATCGAAATCAGAGTGTGTGTCCCCGTATAATATATATATATATATATATATATATATATATATTTATATATATATATATATATATATATATATATATATATATATATATATATATATAATCGTAGGACCCACAGTTTAAACGCAATCTGAAGATATTAAAGAAATGCTTTATGACCTTATAGAGATCGCCACTTACACCCGTGTAACGGAAATACTAAACAGCTGGAGGTTTAGTGCAAGATGGAACATTTAAGAAGCCAGAGTGGAAAAAGCGTCTTTATATACGTAGTTGACCCGGAAGTTTTTAAAGTTTCTATAATATAATACAAATATATTTATTTCTATAATTATAATTAATATTTAGATTTCCACGTCCTTTTGATTAATTTCTATGCATTTCTTGAGGTATATCCAGGCATCGAAACACACCTTTAAATCTCGGTTTAGGTTCACTCGATGGTTTCAACCACCGACTCGACCCGCGTGAATCAAAACGTTTTTAATTCTTTTTTTTTTGAAAAGGGGAAGAAGTCGCACAGTGCCAAGTCGAATGTATAAGCTATGCGCATAACATCGTTACTCTAGAAATGACAAAAAAAGCCTCCGTGTTTTCAGCCCAGTTGGCTTTTGTGTTATCGTGGAGAAACCATTGCCTAGAAGACGCCGTAGAGCCCTTTAAAGGGCCTGAACTGCTCATGTTGGGCGATGGAATGTGGCACAATTGGTTAGGTGGGCTCTACCCATAGGTGCATGCAATATACAATAGATTGTCAGTAACTATATATTCAAATTTCGTAATAAAAACAACACTTTATGATCGCTTGCTGTCATCGTCGCATTAATCACTTGTGGGCGTAAAGTCGCTAACACGTTATGTGCACTCTTGTATTTTTGTTTATTTTACTTGAACTTCGCCCTTTTTTATTTACAAATGTCTTCTTGATACTTTTTTACACTGCCTTACAGATACCTTATTGACACTTATTTACCACTTAAGCAGCCTTAACGCGTATTATATGTCCACGAATTTACGTCGTTCGCATGTATTTTAGGTGTATTTAAAGTGTCCTCTAATAACGGTAAAGGCGATTCATAAATAGCAAACCGTTGGAATAAGAAAATCCTAACAGCAAATGTGCACCACCGAATGCGCACACTCCATCACTGTCATATTTATAAACATGTTTGGCCGCTTACACTAAAGTTACTTAATGCTACTTACTACGAACCAATTTATCAAATGCAGCGCGGTTTATATTTACGTCCGTCTGTTTTAGCCGATGTCGTTCGCCGAAGATTCGTTGCCGTGCATTAAAGTATCCGAATTAGAAGCGACATTCTTAACCGGCAAATTAAGCGAGCTTTAACTTTGCTTCCGTTCCTGCTCCGTTTACTGTCGTTGCCGAACACATAAAACGCGCGAAAAATAAGTGCTCCTGGCCTATGCCCAAAAAGTCCGCCAGCATTATAAGTACATGCACGGACATTTTCTTCTCTTTAATTTTCCTAGTATGCGGGTTGTGACGCGCGTGCAACGTGTACTGAGCATACTCGGCAGGCCTACGATGCTTTCCACCCTGTACTTTAAAGTTGTGCGTTTACAGGTTACAACTTGCAACAATTACGCTACTAGTAGTAATAAAATTAAATTGCCCCAAGCCGAGCGAGCTGGGCCTATTTTGCAGCCGCAGGCAATGGCGAAGTTCAGGCAGAAGTTCTGATGCGTGAGCGGCTCTCGCGTCGGTGCTGTGCAGTGCAAGCCCGTTGTTACCACGTCTATATTATTATTACTATTAAATTTGTAACAAAATAAGTCTCTATTGAGATTACAGGTTTACAGCAATAGAAAATTCTTGTTGTGTCCGCATGTGTAAACGCGCTGAATGTAGTTTGACTAGAAAGCACTGAAAACAATGGGCAGAACTCGCGTCTTTGTGGTAATGGTTTGTGGCAGTTAGCTTTTGTATAAGGACCGCGTTTTATTTTTACCTAGCCGTCTCAAGATACCCATGCGGTTCATTCGTGCCAACTGCCAGATTATTTAGTCTGCCTAAACAAAGGCAACGCATTAGTAGGGAAATGGCCCTAATCACCGATTTATTGATTCCGCCCTTTTGCACTATTTAAGCGGGTATGACACACTATATATTATAGTAATTCGTATAAATATACTTTCAAAAAAGTAAAATTATTGTCGTAGCAGAGACGATTCTAGTAAAGTTGCATAGATTTGAGATAAACATATTGCTGGGTAAGCTTAGGCTAAGCTAATAGGTGCAAGTTTAGCTGGGTATAAGCTTTTCCTTGTGCCTGGCTTCTCAGCTTGCGGACTATAAAGAGACGCATGCTCACTTATCTGTTGTTGAGAAAGCTATCCAGATGCAGGAAAACTAATCGCACAATATAAAAACTTACACCCAAAACAGCTAACTAACAGCACAATATAATAACTACAACCCAAAACAAGTAATCCGATGAGCAACCTTGTTTTTTTGTTCAGGACATTTCTCGTGTGATCAAGGCTCGATAAACTAGCGTTGCTTTGCGCTGGTGTCGATCATAATGCTGCTGCTGATACTGACGATGCTGATCGTAGTGGTGCGTCCCTACAGTTTAAGCGTCTCCAGCTTTCGTTTAAGCTTTATTATCAAATAAAAAACAGAGTAATTTATTAGTATTATTATTATTATTATTATTGCGGTTTATTACCCAGGCTGGGAAAATTACCAGAGTAATTTATAAGTCTACCCAAACAAAGAAACACAGCCGAACAACAAATTCTCTTTCCGCGTTGCAGGTGGAGAAAAAATAGAAGGACTGAAAGGAAATGTGGAGACGACGTGATAGGACAGGGAATTACTGCTCTAGCAGCTCCTTCCTCTACGTGGCCTGGCCAACGATGCTGGTAGCAGCAGCAGCAGCAACAACAACACTACGGGCCTCCCTAAGTTTCACTGGGTTCTTCTCCCTCTAGTCGTCGAGTTGGGCTCGTTTTCATACCAACACACTGCTGCCAATGATGGTCGTATTGGCATGGTGTACGGTCGATCATTGTTGTTATTCTCGCTGTTGGTGTTGTTGTTGTTGTTGTTGCTGTTCTCGCTGTTGGTGTTGTTGCTGTTCCCGCTGTTGATGGTGTTGTTTTTGTTGTTGTTGATGTTGTTGTTGTTCATGCTGTTGTTGATGTTGTTGTTGTTGATGTTGTTTTTGTTGTTGTTGATGTTGTTTTTGTTGTTGTTGTTGTTGTTGTTGTTTTTGTTGTTGTTGTTGTTGCTGTTCCCGCTGTTGTTGTTGCTGTTGTTGTTGTTGTTGCTGTTCCCGCTGTTGTTGTTGTTGCTGTTGTTGTTGTTGTTGTTGTTGTTGTTTCCGCTGTTGTTGTTGTTGCTGTTGCTGTTTGTTGTTGTTGTTAGCTGTCGTCGATGGTGCCTGTTGTAACCAACCTCGAGGCGCGCAGGGACGCGCGAACAGCACCGAGACAAATGGTTTGCGTTACCGTTGGCAGCATTCTCCACCACTTCTACTACTGTCATTACCACCACCACCACCACGACTTCTACTACTACTACTAATACTACGACGACGACCAATACCACAAGCAGAGGCCAAACCAGAAGAAGAAGCAGCGGCAGCGGCGGCAGTTGTACCGCAATCACCAACTTCTGCCAGCGCCAACAGTGCTGTAGCGCGACCCCGCGAACCTGTCGGGCGTCGAACACGTCTGCTTGCCTGCCTACCTACCTACCGGGTCGCCTGCGCTGCCCTGCTCTGCCCTGCGACAGGACTCGGTTGAGCAGATGAGCAGCCAGCCGGTCGGGCCAGGGCTTCCTTCTTCTTACAGTGAGTAGACCAGCTTCATGCAGGCGGCATGAAGCTGGGCACGCGGTGGGCGGCCGGCCAGCCGGCCGGGCGAGCGGGTGTGTGACCGGCGGACAAGGGGGAAACATGGGCACGACCACGACAACGGGCCGATATACGGGTGACAGTCATACATACGGCGGCGGCAGACAGAAAGACAGATAGGCAAACGAACGAACGAACAAACGACCATACGATGGCCAATTGATGATTCTGTATCTAAGCGTGTGTGTGTGTGCGTGTGGGTGTAATGTAGTGTAGCGTATGGAAAAGCGTCTGATCATGAGCACGAGCGGTTAATGCGTTGGTCCACGGTAGGGCAGATTCCATAAAGATGGTTGACATTTATCGCTTTCTCTCTCTCTCTCTCGCACTCTCTTGCCCCTCTTCCCTCTTCCTATCTATCCACTTTTCTCTGGCTTTCCCATTCGCCTTTCACTCGTATTCTCCCTGTTACACGTTCATTCTGTTCCCTCTAGCGCTCCCTCGCTTGATTCCCCCTCTCACTCTCTCTCTCTATCCCCCTCTTCCCTAGATTCCTCTCTCCCCCCCCCCCCCGCTGTCTTTCTTCTTTCCTTCCTTTAGTTTTTCACTATATCCTTTTGTCTAACTTTTGTCTTGCTTAGTGTCCCTAAGCAATTTCTGGCTTAGTGCGAATCGGGAGTACAGCGGGCACTTCAGTTTTTGCCCTCTACGACAGCCTATTTTCTTGTTTTTGTTTTTATTTCTCCTGTTCTTCTCGTCGTTTACTATCGTCATTATCATTAACATTACCAAAACCACCACCATCATCATCACCACCATCATCATCACCATCATCATTATTATCGCATTTGTCGTCTTCGTCGTGTTGTGTTGGTCGTCTACTAGTAGCCTAAACGCCTAACGATTGACCACTTAACCGTTTCCGGGATGTAGCATGCGTCGGTGCAACAGCAGCCAATGTTTTGCTGCTGCTGCTGTTGTCATTGTGGTTGTTATGGTTGCTGCTCTTGTTGTTGTTGCTGCTGCTGCTACTACTTCTGCTAGGTTACATTAGAATGTCAGCGATTTCGGTAGTGACGTACGAGATATACACATACAGAAACGCCTACGCTGGCTAGGGCCGTTTTTTCCCTCCGCTCCCCTGACCGTCTGTTGCCCCGACTCATTGCAATTATCAGCAGGAGTAACAGTAGCTGCAGCAGCCCCAGCACCATCGTCGTCGCCCTATCAACGGTCGTTTATGATGATGATGCTGATGGTCGCCATCATCATCAACAACAACGGCATCATCATCAACAACAACAACAACGGCATTGTCATCATCAACAACAACAGCGGCATCGTTTCGGACCACTGTCCATTCACTGGTGTTTGTCGTAGTAAGCCTTATAAGCCTAGCACGTGGTCAGTCATTGGCATACTGTGTGCGACGCAAAAATCATGCACCTTAGGTGAGGCTTGCCACAATGACACTGAGCAGCAGCAGTGGCGGTGGAGACAACGAAAAGTTAACCCCGAATAAATGAGATCGTTGAGGAACATAGAAATTGGTCACGTGAGGGATAAACAAATGGAGAAGAACATTTAAAAGTTAAACGTATGTATTTAAAAAAGATCCTTTTGGGGCTGACTCTCAGCCAAGATTTAACGTCCATGGGACTGCTTTGCGCATTGCTTCACAGACGGACCCCCATAAATACAAATGTGCAACGGTGGGGCTAGAACCCGCGCACCTATCTAGTGTCTCCTCCGGTCGCGAGGCGCAGACGCATGCCACCACGCCACCGGGCTCGACTAAACGTATGTACTTATATATTTACTTGTATATGTCCACCGCCAGGGTATATACGAGTTTATATATTATATATATATATATAATATATTTATTTTTTGATCCTGGGCTTTCCGTGGTAGGTTCCGTCGTCGAATCGTCACCGCACTTACTTTGCCCACATCTTTTCCCTCTATGTTTCCAGCTCGATTTCTCTCTCCCTCTCTCTCTCTCTCCGCCCTCGCCCATTTTTTCTTTCTTGAGTGCGTTCATGATCTCGCTAGTAGTTGTGGCTATTCTCTAGGTGGCTCAGGTCGGCAGGTCTACCTCAGGCAGAAGAGGCCATGTGAGCCGACCGGTTTGCTTGCGGCTGGCCGGCGGGTGCTTCTGAGCGGCTCGGTTCGCGGTCCAACTATCTTCATCATCATCATCATCACCGTCATCATCATCACCGTCGCCGTCATCATCATCATTATTATCACCATCATCATCATTATCATCTTGATCCTGCCCGCCAATTTGGAGGGGGGCTACCACCGGCTGGCCGCCCATGCTGGACGGGTAGACGGACCGGTGCGACAGCGCCTACAACCACGAGAAACTACCTACTATACAAAGACTACGAGAAAGGCTATTATTACTACGGCGTTTCTGCGACCCTCTCCTCCGTGACGACGACGACGACAGCAGCAAAGGCAGCGGCTACGACATTGTCGAGCAGCTTCCGAGTCTCGCGCACAAACTCTGCTGCGGCTGCCGCTGCTGCTGCTGCTGCTGTTGTTGCTAGTTGACGCGTTAGCCGTGAGGCGGCGCTGTGACCAGCCGGTTCAGTTCGATGGAGTTGCCTTTAGTCGATGGTCTGGCAGCGAAAGTTTCGGATATGCTCTCTCTGTGCAAAGTTCTCGATGACGGTTGCAGCAGCGCCATCACAAGCAGCAGCAGCGGCAACAGGCCCCAATAGCAGCCGCGACCGTCTTGACCGTACCCCCCGCCACCATCGCCGCCGCCTCCGGATTCGAATTTGGTTGACGCGCGAGCGCTCGGAGGATAGATAGTCCAGGGGCCACACGTGGTTTTGGTGAACTTAATCAGCAGTAATAACAATAACAAGAACAACAACAGCGGCAGCAGCAGCAGCAGTAACAATGACAGCAACAATATTGACAAAAGCAGCAGCAACAACAACAACAACAACAACAACAACAACAAGATAAGCAGTAACAACAACAAGAAAACAACGACAATAACAGTATATCAGTTGGAAAGAAGCACCGACAGGCAAAGTGAAACAGCTAAATAAGAACAACAACAGCATTATCAGCAACAACAACAACAACAACAAGAACAACAAGAGAAATGAAATCACACTAACCGGATTAACGTGTAGATTGTGTACCTTCTCGTGCACGGTGGTAAAGCAATCGAACCGAGCTCACGAGGATAAGTGACAACGTGATGTAGGATGAAGACGACAACCACAACAACGGCAGCAGCAACAACAACAACAACAACAACAATAATAGCAACAATAACAACGACTGACTATGGCGCATAATTGCAACTGAACTGATTCGGTGGTGTCGGTACGGGTGATCGGAGAACACAAATCTCATCCCAGTCTAACCGGACAAGTCGACAAAGAGGACCACGAAAACGTTTGACCATTGAGCACAAAGTGACGAATCATACGAAAGTGCCACCGCATGACTCCGCTCGTCTCACTTGCCAGCCAGTGGAACGTTGCAGTTAGCTAACAGTTAAACTAGTCGTTGTTGCAGTTGCGGTAAAAATTAGCAGCAGCAGCAGCAGCAGAAGTGGAAGAAGAAAAAGTAGTGGTGGTAGTAGTAGTAGGGAGTCGTTGTAATGGGCAGATTAATAGTATGAAAACGCGGCGCTCTTGATCCGAGTCGCCGCTCGTCTAGATCAGCGAGATCTACGAGCTCCAGAAGAGGATGAAAAGGGAGCGGTCACGTGTTGGTGTTGTTATTGTTGGCTCCTTGCAGCACACGTCGACACCAGAGTCGCCCGTCGACTCTTTCGTCGACGTCTATCGAGGCCATGGTACGTACGGCACGACCATGCACGTTGCTGTCGCACGCATAGCGCGTTTGTTGCCATTGCGGTATCAAGCTGTACTGCACTGGCGGTTCAACTGAACGCACGGCTCGTGCATGGCGCGACAATGTGCACGATAACATCGAAGTCCATAAGGAGTACAGAAACAACAACCACAGCAGCAGCAGCAACCACCACCGCAACAACAGTTCGCAGCTAGAACAACAACAATACCAACAACAGCAACAAAACAGCAATAAAAACAACAACGACAACGACGACAACAACTACGACGACAATTAGCTAGCAGCTAGTGGACAGGCTGCGGCTACGGTTGGCAGCGTGGTGACCATTCAGCGCGGCGTTGCTGAAACAGTGATGTTTCTGTTTACGCGTGTGTCTGAATTCTTCAGTGGCTGATTGATGGGTAATCGTGGTTCGTGCGGCGGATTCTGTTGTTGTGGTTGTGGTGGCGGTGGTGGTGTTAATGGTAGTAGTGATTGTGATACCGGTGAAGGGGGTGATACCCTTGGAGCTCGGCCTGTGGAAGGTCGTATTGTTGCAACTTTTCCTGCTGCTGCTGTGATGACTGTTGCCCCTGCTGCTGGTACGATGGCTTGCTCGACCATTGCTCGACCATTGATCGGAAACCCCCTTCTCGATTGAGGGGTATGATCGGCGGCTTGGGTCATCGTGGGATACCCCATCATGATACGTAGTACGTAGACCTTTGCTACAGCAGTCGCAGCGAATATGAGCAGCCGTCACCACGGCAGCGGCGGCAAAGGCGAAGGCTTCAGTAGCAGAAGCAGTAGCAGCAGTAATAAAAACGACAACCACAATAGCTAGCTCTTGAAGAACAAGAAGAAGATGAATAACAACAACAACAACAGCCATTAAAGAGCATTAGCAGCAACAACAACATCAACACGCGCTTACGGGCAATAGCAACAACAGCCGTTGAAGAGGGTCGAGCCCGGTAGTGGCGTGGTGGCTAATGTCTGCGCCTCGCAACCGGAGGAGACACATAGCAGGTGCGCGGGTTCGAGCCCCACCGTTGGCCCACATTTGTATTTATGGGGGTAGTCCGTCTATAAAGCAATGTGAAAAATAGTTCCGTGGACGTTAAATCTTGGCTGAGGGACAGCAGCCCGAAAACTTTACTTTTAGCCGTTGAAGAGGAATAGCAACAACAACACCAACCAGGGTGCATCGGTAGTGTGCAACGGCCGTGGCCTAGAAAGGCTACCGGCAAAATCCGGTCGTTGATCGTCAGCGGGGGCGAACCGCTGGTTCCACGATGTGCATAGCGCCCCATTCGTCTGTTGCCACCCCCGTAGTAGTTGTTGGCTGCATTGGTTTCGTATTGTCGTCAGCTACTGCTGCTGGTGTTGCTGCTGCTGCTACTGTCACTGGTAACAACACGCCGGTGTTCACGTGTATAACAACGAGTCGCTGCTATTTTCATTATAGTTGTTGTTGGTGGTGGTGGAGTTGTTGTTGCCGTCGTTGTCATTGTTGGCGTCAGCCGCTCGCAGGGCGATTTAGTCATCGCCGCCGTATCAACATCGTTGTCGTTATTGAAACCTTCGTAAACGCCTTCGCCCGCGTAGCTATACAGGATTCCCTGTTGGCAGTGCAGGTCGTGGGACAAGGCCGTTATCGGGGACGTAATAGCATCACCTGTAGAAGTAGTTGTTGTAGTATTAGTAGTAAGACAGTAACAATTGTTGTTGTAGTTGTTGCTGTTGCTGCCGCTGCTTCTGGTTCTGCAGAAGAGGCCGAAAAGACCCGGTTGCAGCTCAACGGCCTTGTGACTGTTGTCGTCAGCATCGTCGTCTCTTTCCTGACAGAACTTTACAGAGGTGTCAACCAGACTCAGCAACAAATACAGCAACGACAGCAACATCAACAACAACAGCAACAACAAAATAGGCTGCAGCTGCGACGGCTCCAGACGCCGTCGCTCGAGTTAAGGGTCACGGCCTACTCAAATACGGCCTCCGGTGACAACAACGGCGCTGCCAAGCTAGTCGCCGACCCTCGGCATGGGGCCGAGCGGATCCTCTCAACTACGGTTGTTGTGGATGACGTCACGGCCGGCAGCGGATTACAGCAGCTCCGAGTGTTCAGAATTCGAGACATTGTTTGTCCGCTGGTCGCTCTTCGGCAGCACCGAAGGCAACATTATTCACCATCGCGGCAACCACAGCAAGGGCAAGAGCAAAAACAACAACAGCAATGGGTCCAACACGCAAATCAAGAACACTACCACCAACAACAACGCCAACCAAAGCAACAACAGATGCAGCGACCACAAGAACAGCGACAGCAACAACAACAACAACAACGACAACAACAACAACGACAACAACAGCGACAACAACAACAGGGACAACAACAACAACAAGGGTTTTACCACAACCGAAATTCAAAGTGCTGCCTCATTGAGGAATGCCTTCTGTGGACCAAAATCCGGTCAGCACAGAACCGTGCAAAACAGAACAGCTCCAAGAGAGCACGGCCGTGTCCGCTATTGCTGGAAATCTTTACCACTGTTAGTGTTTGTGCTGTGTTTCTCCGTTATCAACATTCCAAGTACACTAGGTCAACTAAGGTAAGTGAATTAGTAGGTGCCTTGTGGTGAAAGGATAGAAATGGCTTTTGTTTGGTGTGTCTCAAGACGCATCTCACTCGCACGATGTACTTGTACGCTCGTCTTTAATGTCCACTCTAGTATCTTTGCTGTTCGCCCAAGCGTCCGCATTGCTCTGTGCGTGAGACAGGGTGCCATTCGACGGTATTGAGAGTATCAGAGCTTGGGCAATCAGGAGTACCACCGCATCAAACTGTCGTTGTTGTGGCTGGTGCGAGCGATCAGTTTCAGAGCAACAACAATCGCCGGGCTATGCTATGTAATTGGCACACGGCAGTGTCGTGGGCATACGATGTATTTAACTAGCAATTGCTCGTCACTCGTCGTTGACCGAAGCGATACGATAGACATGCTTAGATATTCGACCGACCTCGTTCAACAGGCTTGCAGCCTAGTTTCAAAAATGCTCGTTTGCATCTTCTATGCACAATGTCTTAAAGTGTACAAAACATAGGCAAGGTTTAATCGTATAAAACCAGAGAGGGAGGCAAAGACGACAATGGCTACACAGTGATAGACGCTTATGGTTAAGACCCTATTCTGCCGACCCCGGAAGCACCCTGAATAAGTAAACAAATCAATGAATGATAGGAATCGCTTTTTTGAACGAAGCCCAATTTTAGTTGTACAATTTAGGGGTTCATTGCCCACGGGCAAGGGACTCCTCTTCCTGCCGTAGCCGAATCAAGTCGGCCTCAAAAATTATATGTACAGCTGAAGGACCTGAATAAATGTATGTGTTCAATACCAACAAAAAAAATTAGGGGTCCAGCGAGGTAAGCTGCTACTCCATTCAACGGGTTACATTGGAGGTCTCTCGAATTTCTGTCGGGACCTAACATCATACGAAACACGGTGTTGTCAATCAGTACATCAGGCATCAAGGCGGAATCTGCTGCACTTGACGACGCTGTTCGAGACACACCGCCATTGATGTCTATTGTAATAACTCAAGCAAAAGTTTATAAAAAAACAACTTTAGTTGGCGTAGATGAATGTCCCATGGCATACATGCAGGTCGCAAACTACACACTTCCTTTTTTGTTATATATATATATATATATATATATATATATGTCAAGTGCGCCACCAGATTCTCGTCTTTGAGATTGCAGCACCTGGCGATCCTGCCGATTCCTCAGTACGAACGTGTTGCGGTGCACGCGGCTCGAAGTGAACGACTGAAATTAGTAAAATGAACTTTGCTGAGTGTCGTGTTGTATACAAGCCGACTTTAACATATTGTGTATTACGGTCATTCGACTGCCGTTGTTGCTGTGCTGGTTGTAGGTCTAGTGCTATGCTTACCTGACTGATGCACGCAGCACTGTCTGATCACGACGCACCATCGTACCACCTTAACGCATGCACGCATCTTGCTGTGCGGCCAAGCGTGCACGGGCCCATGGTGCCATGGTGCCACAACTCGTCACCGGGCTGGTATTTGGCATTTAAACGAAATAGACAAACAACAGATCACACACAGGCTTACTCTCCCACAGACGTCTCTCTTTTGAGCAGAAGCAGCAGCAGCAGCAGCAGCAAACCAATACAATTGACCAAACGAACGAGATGGATTGAGTTGTTTCAATGCCGACCCGCGTGCATTGCAGCAGGCTCGCCTAGGTTTTTGCCCTCCCATTGTTGTTTCAATTGTCGCCATTTTTAAATTAATTTCTATTGTTGTTCAAATTATTGTTTTGGATTGTTGTGTTCGTCGTCGTCATTAGTATTATCATCATCATCATTATTATTTATATTATCATAGTCGTCATCGTCCCCGTTATTTCTGTTGCTGTCGTTACTCTGTCATCTGCACGACTGTTAGTACGAATACCAGGGCATTCAGCCTTCACCCCGTTGGCCTTTTGCCACCCTTGCCTGGTGACTTCTCTCTTCAGCTTTCCGCTAGTCGAAATGGAATCCCTAGTAGAAACAGTAGCAGTGCTTAGTGAACAGTGATTGGCACCGTGGTGCTAGAACAGCGCGTCCAGCCATCCAATGCAAGGCAGGGGACGTAGCTGCCCAGCGATCCAATGCAGCTGGATAGCTGGACACGACTGGACAACTAGACGCACTGACTGCTCGGATTTAGTTTTCCACAGTGCCGATTACCGACTTTCGTTACTGCTATTGTGGCTATTACACTACGAAGTAATTTTTGAGGATTCTACACCAGGATAGAACCTGAGCCTCAATCTCTACGCCTTGGTGACAAGCCCTCTTGGCACAGTAGCGATGGCAATTATCTCCGACTACGGTGTCGCTATAGTGTGCGCTTATATTGACTAGTAGAGACCATTACAGAAAGCAACAACAACAACAACAACAGCGACGACGACGATGTATATACTAATGTCAAACTAGTAGCAATTGACCATGAAAACATTGATGACAATCGTTGCAAGGCAAACGAAGGGTGGCAGAATGAACTTATCTAAGGCAGTGCTGTTAGTTTTCGCAATGCCGCGAGGCCGATCTCATCAGCGGCGGCGGCGGAGGCAAAGCCTTAATAAGATGCCTGGTCCTAGCCTAGGCCACTAAAAGGCCACAAGCAATCAAGCAAACAAACGAGCTGTTGAGGCGAGGAGAGCCTAGCCGCAGCGTTGAAGCGCTAGTATCAAGTAACGATTTCGACAAGATACATTGACCTTTCCCATATTCCGTATATAAATATATATATGGTGTCCGTGCATAAATTATTTGAGGGGTCCTCAAACTCGTTAAACAGCGTTTTGTTCTCCAATGGAATGGGTCAAAAGTTTTATTTAGAAGTGGCAGCAATTGCAAAAGATCTAGTTGTTCGATACTGAAACTGAACATACCATCGTGCTCGTAGAAGAAGACAAAATTCTGCTTCGTCTCAAAGACGTTCCACAATTGTCAGCAAAAGCAAAATAGTCGTATTCAGGAAAGTTCGCTTAAGTCGAAATCCCGTGATGTCTCATGTTTTATATTTCGCATTTAATGTATAAGCAGTTTGCCATTATGCTAATGAAACAAATTCAATTGGAAATTTGTTTACTGTAGTATAATTTATTATTTAATTGTAGATCTGTAGGGATATATGATTACTCACTACACAAAGGCTTGTGGGGGGCGCTACCAGTCGAGGCAGTCCCTCATTATGCCCATGATTGCTGCCGCATTGGCACGCTAAACCGCCAGTGATAGCCACTGCAGTAGATAGCCAGTGAGTCATGAGCTGTTTTTCTCCCCTGTCGCCAGCTTGATTCCTTTGCCAATCTTCTGGAGAAGCGACCATGCCTCGGGGGCGGCTTCTGCGAGTGTCTCGGATACTAGCGGCACGAGAATTAACTCGTTGGCGAGCTTAGCATATTTGTTAATCTTTAGTCGTTTTGCCTTGCGGGCGGAGGCGCCAGCAGCGGATGCATTGGCCTACAGGTTCAAAAGGGCAAGGATGTCGGTAATCATCGCATCCCAAACAAGCGCCTTCCTCCTTCCAAAGGAGATAAAGTCGAGACCGTCCAGTCTCTCCCCGTCGTTTCTTGGGAGGCCGGCTGGCTCTCAGATGCACAACATTAGATCTCACCGAAAGTCTCCGGCTGTAATCTCATTCACTCTGCTGTGACGGCTTTGTTGTCCTTTGCTTCTCTGCAAGAGGGCCCGTGGGTATTTGAGAAAAATTGCTATTCATAGGCATCCTCCTACGAAACCCTCAGGTTGTAGCCCTGCCTCTGCTAATATTGAACCCTATCATAGTCGTGCATTGGGGGGGGGGGGGGGGGGGGGAGTGCACAGGAACTATGCTTACGGTAATCGTATCATAAAACGTATCGCAATCAATTTGATACTAAATGTATTTCCAAAGAATGTGCACGGTCTAATTGACAATGCATTTTCAATGCAGGTGACAATGTACGTTCCGTTATTTTTAGTACACACGTGGCACACTATCGTGCCCAATAGCATGCTGCACACGAAAACTGTCCACGCTATACTCAATATTGTGTGGACAGTTTTCTTCATACACTTGGCATCATAAACTCATATGTCGTACCAGCAAAATGTGTGTCAGCGACGATAATGCAATGCATTTTCTCCAGTGCTTTGTTGAGCCGTTGCGAGCACAGGGCGGAAACTTCAGTGTCGTTGTAATGAACAAGTTTAATGGTTGTGCCCATCATTTGTAGCATCGCAATTCGGACTTAAAGTGAGCCGTGGAAAACTGCTCTTCCACTTGCCTGCTATCGTCTTTAGCCATAGCCGGTCTTTGTTTAGTAGGCTTACCGTTACCAGCCGAGACTATCTGCCGTGCCTTTGCGGACATGTTTGCCACTATTCCTCTCTTGAATTTACGCAGCTTCTAGTACAAGTTGTTTTTAAATGTTTTGATTTGATTTTGGATCAATATTTTCAATTTCATTGCCTCATCCACCACTTGCACTTTGTTTGTCTCTTTCTTTATTACGTCTCTCTTTAGTACCTCAATCACGCTTTAAAGCCCAATTGCACAAGAATGGCTCGCTCGTGGTCCTATCGCTCGACGGCCCAACCAAGAAACGCGGCCTTTCGATGGCCGAGAGGCTGCGCTACCTACATATCTAGCGCAGCGTCGTTCAGTTCTATCCAGATCACCGATCTGGATAGACGTTCGTGCATAAAACGTAAGCATCTCCGGAGTTAGTTCCTACTTAGTAGAAGTGCGATTAGAGGCAGCAGCGGCAGTTCTACTAATAGTCGCACACACCAATAAGTCACCGTGGTTGTTATAGTCGTGGCCACAGAGGTCGCATATCAGCTGACGAAGGCTCCAAGCACAAACGAACGCAACGGGCATGGAGTTTCTATGAGGCTTAAGGCCTCCTCCTCGTAGGCTCCTCATCGACGTCGTTGTCGTCGTCGTCTTCCGTTATTGACACGTGTCTGACGTGTCTTATTTAGCCGCCGTAGAGCCGTGCACACCCACCATCTATGCGCGTGTGCGGACCTAGGCAAGACATGCATGTATGTCTGTATGTCTGTATGTGCGCGTGTACAAACGTATACCTGAATGGATAATCTGTCGCTCGTCAGCCCCATCTTTGTACTTACTCGAGTCTTGGCCTACTTTCGCAGGCACTCACTCCGTTTTCCTTACATTACGGGCGTATTTTTGCTCGAGGTCCAGATGGGATTAGATATCACCGGTTCGATGTGCTGCTAGTGGCTTAATGACACTGATGATGCTGATGATGATGATGATGATACTTCCAACGGTTGCGATAGATCTGCTCGAGGCTATTTATAGCACCACAGTGTGTTTTTGTTCTCTTTTTTTTTACAAAGGGCGGCTTAAATTCATACTAAACGACAGTAGTATTACGTGACGCCTTGACCGAACTATATATGTATATATATATATATATATATATATATATATATATACATATATATATATATATATATATATATATATACATATATATCTAATGCTAATATAGTACTAAAAACGTCATGAAGTTTGGTGGACCCTCTCCTTCATGCTGACGATTTAAAATGTATGGGGGCAGTCGCTTCCATGCTTAGCAAGCACTGGCTAGATTTCCTCAAGTTGCAAGTGAGCTAGGACTCACTGTAAATCTCATTAAAATAGAAGGACTGAAGTTTTAGAACCGGACGAGCGCATGGCAACCCAAGTTGTCCCTGTTACGGTTGGCAACCCTCTAATCTACATCAACAGTCTCTCTTCATATCTTCGAATGATCCACATCTTGGGAGCGCAAATTCTGAGAAGTGATCCAAGCTAAGGAGCTTTCTACAACTTAAGAGCTCTAGTAGGCATTAGCCCAGTGATCTATACAGGTGGTAAGATGCGACGGACTTTGCAAAAAGTAGCGGATTGCTGCCACTTCGTGCTCTCACTAAGAAGTCTAGTCTACTAAGCGGCATTAAAGTCGAAACATTTGTGATGTATTTTGGGATAATTCGTGTGCTTTTCTATATATTCACTTTTAGGAGAATCCAAATGATTTACCGCAGGCTATGAGTACCAATTAAAATTTTAGAATATAGTTTTTAAGTAATGGAATGTCATTATTACATTCATGCCACTCATATTTGGTATGCATTTAGCATCGATACTCGTATCGTTGTCAGCCGCTCTCGGCATGTTATTCGAGAGAGGCCGTGCAGTGATCTCTTTGTAAGGGCAAGGTTGGCAGACGCATAATACTTTGTACACACTGGAGAGCAGAGTCAACATACGCACTCTGTGTACTTCTCGTGGAGTTCGTACTCGAATTGACCAGGTGATGAGATCCATGAACTATTATTATTAGTTATTAACCATTATTACGATATATCCGTGCAGTGCATATATCATCAAGATTAATAATAACAAGTCATATATATATATATATATATATATATATATATATATATATATATATTTGGTAGACGGAGATCAAAAGATACCAGCGTAGTGCTGTGCGAGACCTATTGCGCAGAGGTAGGGAAATGGGATGCCATGCCAACGTGTCAGAAACATTGTCAACACAACAAACAAAGAATGCACCTTTATCTAGATGCCGGTTGCATTAAATATATAGCTGGTTGAACCTTTGCTGAAAGCCTCTCTCGACCATTTGAACGATTGTTAGCCATTTACTATAGCTACCAGTACAGCTTGTTCCTTAGTTATCTGCTATAAAATGTATGTAGTTTGTATATTGTTTTTTATGCGATATGAAATGCAAATATATATGCATATATGTATGCGTATGTGGCGTTTTCTTTTGTTATTTGCAGTTGCACCGACGGAAAACCATCGCGGCCGGTCTATGAACCTTAATTGGTTCTCTCGAAATAAAGCATTTCCTCAGTTCGCAATATTGCCGCTCACGTGTGTTATAACGGTGCGCTTACAAAAAAATATATATATATATATATCAAGTTGTGTTGATGGCAATTGCCTGTTCTAGGCGTAGGCTACGTTTTATTCGAATGTGTGTCTTGCTCATTGTTATGCCAACACCACTAAAGTCGGCTACAATAATCCCTATGGCGAAGGCAATTCAGTATTAGGATGTCACAGAGAGGTGTTCTGAACAACCTCAATGATTTAGGTGCGACGAGCTGCAATATGTCGTTTGTGTTATTTGTTTGAACGGAGCTCCCCTAGAGAAGACGGGTGTGGCCTCGGAAGGGACTGAACGGACTTCCGCGAGAGTATAGGTGGACCTCAGATGGGAGACGCTTTTCCATGTGTTGTTGTTTTTGTTGTTGTTGCTGCTGCTGATGCTGCTGTTACCAGTGTCATCTTTATTGTTGCTGTTGTTGCTGCAGAGGCAGCCGTCACTGTCTCCAGCGCAGCATACAGCCAAAGCAGATTTCGCAGCGGAGGCAACCAGGGGCGGTCGCGATGGAGGCACTGGCGGGTGGGGATTTTTAGCCTCGCTAGTTGGGCGCGCCAGCTAAAGCTATCGGGTCGGACAGTCCCGCGCTGTGGACTACCTCATGAAATCACAAGACGCACAGAGCATTCTTGCCTCCTACAATTCGACATGGTTGTGAATTAGCGAATTTAGCTAGCATTTCTCACGCTCCTGTTCGCTGATTGCTAGTCTCTTGAGATCCGCCTATACATTGACTCACGTACTACTACTGCAGTGGCATAACTGTTAGGTGTAAATATCTAGCCTATATATATATATATATATATATATATACACACACACATGCATGCATATAGTATATATAGGGAGATAGAGGGGGTGGCAAGAATAAGAGAAAAGGGCGCACAAATGAGAAGTAGATAGGTATACTTATTTTAAGGAAGAAAGGGGAAACATATAGTAGCGCATGTAATGTATATAGTGCAAAATATTGCGATTTTTTTAATTAGAAACTACCCAAAATAATTGGAACTGCGTTGGCACTACAACAAGGCTTATGCTTTAATCCGAAATTTAGCCACACCGTGTCAATGCTCAATGCGTTATGATGCGCCAGCATCATCGGGAAAAGGGGTAACCTTTTTATGTGCTGATGCTTACGTTAAACCGCCACCGCAATGTTCAAGCGGTCACAGTGTCTTCTTTGCCGGATTCTCTTTGTCTGACAACAGCAGATAATCGTTGACGGAACGAAGTTACAGAGATGGCCGGCGACTCTAATCTGTGAGTTGCGAGTTTTTCTCAACACATTTAAAAACAACATTTTCTAGAGCTTACGGATTTGCGACAAAAATGCCGTTATATTTGCTTAGCAAAGTGAATCTCTATTTGGGCCGTTATGATCCCGACGTATTATCCAACCTTTTAAGGAAATTCTTCCTGCAGGCTGCCCTTGCGTCTACAAGTTCAGACAGATCGTAAGCTTCTCATACCCTTTGTCTAGTCAGGTTTTAGGCCGACTTCGATATGGGCTACAAAACACATATGCATCGCTCATTGACCCTTTGTTTTCTGACTGTGATTAAATTATGGTTTTAGACACAATTGGTGCTGTCGTTGCTTTGTCACAGCTATTGGTATCGTTGCACGGCAGTGTGCCTGTATAGACAGGATACTATTATTCGTACGTATGCCGATAAGACTCTCCGGTTATCGCTTTCCAAACATGCAGTCTGACAATAGCAACGAATACGACAACAGCGACAACAACTACGATCTCAACAACTGCAACAACAACAAAACCGCGAATAATAACTTTAAGCTTTAAGTCATTTCTCGATCTCTAATGTTGTTATTGTTGCTGTTGTTGTTGCGCTGCGGTTGTTACTGTCTTCTCTTGGTGATACTGTGGTTATTGGCAATACTGTAATGCCGCGATGTGTACTACTCCTAAATGACTAATACTGGTATTAGCGCTGCTGCCACTTCTACCAGTGTTACAACAATATCAACTATAGCAGCAACAGCAACAAAAATAGGCAACAATATCAACAATTATTACCACAATATCTGCTTTATTTACCGCCACTAATGCTACAGGTTCAGCTGTGCGAGGTCGAGCCTGTTAGCATCATGATGGCTGGTTGACAGACTCGGTGTGACTCTGAAGATGAAACGAATGGAATGATATATATATAATAAAAGGAAGAACAGAAATAAGAGTGAGAAAACCCTCACATAACACACACTTGCAGGATGTTACAGATCAAGGCAAGCACACCTGAGGAAATACCTTAGAAGGAGAGTTGGTAAATTTATAAATCGTCATAGGTAGTACCAGCAATAGTAGACGCAGCGGTAGAGGTGATGATGGTGGTGGTGGTCGAAGTTGAAGTGGATCAAACGATGTTGATGATGAACATGGTGATGCCCCGAGCGGCCCCTTGTTAGCGTTGTCGCTGTGGCTTCTTGTACGACCACATCTGGTGTCTTTGCAGCCACACAGCCGAGCTATCCAGCCAAGTAGCTGACTTGACAGGAATTGCCCACTGTCCACCCTAATGCATAAGTAAACAATGGCAGTAGAATTAATTATTTTAAGGAGGTTGTTTTTAATTCTATACGATCATTCGCTGCCCCCGTACGGGCTTAAAATCGCCCGAGAGAGGCATAATCTTCAGTGACCGACATGTTGGCCAGACATGTTAAGATATTTATCGCTTGAAATACTAACTGAGATACTGGTTGTTTCCCCCGACAGACCTTGTAGTCGGATGGCCGCGTACTCTCGGCGATATGGTTTATCATCTGCTCTCGATAAGCAGTGCTCAACGAAAATCTGGTCAGCAATAATAGTTATCATACGAAATGAACTGCTTGCAGCGATAACGTTTATTCATCACAGTTGTAAGAACTAGTAATATCATTATACTCTGTGTGAGAAGTCGTGCGGTGTTCTTAGCTGCGCAAGGTATTTTTAGCTTAAAGCTCTGCCATCCTCGGCACCGTGCTAGATTTCACCACATTCCGCATGACTGCCAGGATTGTCAAGGATAGCGGGCCCTATCTGCTGGTATTTCTCGTGTGCGACGTGTGGAGTTCAGGTTAAGGCGGATGACCTTCACCCTCTAGGCTGCTTAAGAAACTCTGGTCTCGTGGTGGATATTCGAGACATGCGAAACTAAATGACATCAGTTAACGAACGTTTAAAAAAGCCGTAACCTTAAAACCAAAGAGACTTGAGCTTAAAAACGATAGGAGACCTGATCAAGTCACAATACTACCTTAATAATATTAAATGTTTAGCTTTGGACTCTAAAGAATTTGGATCGCTTTAACTGGTACGATTTTGTGGCAATATATTTAGGATCTCTCGTTAGTCGTTGACTTGTGGCAAAGTAAAATGTATATATATATATACATATAGTTGTAGCAGCGGTGGCTTAGGCGGCTAACTCACAGTTCGAAACGGGGCGTTGCCATGTCAACCATGGTTAGCAAAACAATCGCAAGTTCGACCCCCGGCCTTGCTGGTTGTATTTGTTGGACGTGGTTGTCATTACCCTGCTGCTATATACCTCTGCTGGAGAAAGCCTATATAAATCCAGTACGAGAACGCGGTGACGATAGATGCATTTAGGCCACAACGTGCCACAGGCAACTTAACGTATTACGAGCGTCTAAAATGTGATTGTCAAAGCGTTAAAAAAATGTATATATATATATATATATATATATATTATATATATATATATATATATATATATATATATATATATATATATATATATATATATATATATATAAATTTAAAGTTCGTTTTGTACTCATTGCTTCTTTATGGGTCTTGCTTTCTGTCTTGTCTACTTTTGCCTTTCATTATTTCTTCGTTCTTTCTTTTTCAGATCAATGCTAGTCTAAGCCACCATTTCTGCCCCCCCGACATAGTTGCTGAATCGTAGCTGCCTCAATCTGCGGTGGTGTGGTTGAATCGAGGTTCAGAGAGAGCAAGAGCTGTTTCAGCTCCTCATGGCATTCGCGTCCGTTTTATTTGTTTCCGTCTTTTCGTTGTTTTTGTTCCGACTCAATACTGTTAGTACGACCTAGTCTTTTTATCGGGCGTACCCTCAGCCAATTTAGCGTTCCAACCATCGACCAAAACACTGTCTACTCCAACACATGTGGTCACGGTAGCCGTGCCATGTCAGTCGACGAACCAGTGCTCGGTTCTTCGGACTCTCTTTGCTGTCCGAGTAGAACGCTGGTCCATCCGTATAGTTATGGGACGAAAATTTCAAGCTGCGTCTGGCCCGAAACTCTCTACATACAGTGAGTACAGCCCCGTTGAGGTAGTCGGTCTCGGGCAAACTCTTCTGTAAGGGCTCGTTCGCGGTATAGTTCAAGCGCAAAGGTAGCAGACACGTTTTTGGGTAGACCTAGCACGCGCTTGATATAAACACATGCCTTTAGATGGTCCAGCTTTTTCGGATCGCTCATTGTAAAATAAGGTGCTATTGGAGGCAGATGGTACCGTATAACAGGGACAATTTGAATCCTAAATATATTTAACTCTGTCTACAAGTCGATATCCCGGAGGTCACGAACGACCGAAGAGAGGGTCAATTCTTGAGGCAAGCGTTGTCCTTGGCCGTTTGCAGAGGAAACGCGGCATCTATTTTAGGCGCCATGGAGTAAACTAATTATTTAAAAAACTTTGCAATAATACGTTCAGACTTCTCAACTGTAACATCGTTTAACATGTAATAAATAATAATAATAATAATAATAATAATAATAATAATAATAATAATAATAATAATAATTATTATTATTATTATTATTATTATTATTATTATTATTATTATTTTTATTATCATTATTATTATTACTATTACTATTATTATTATTATTTTTATTATTATTATTATCGATTGCGTATAATATGAACACTAGTTGAAGGAGCCTGAGTTTCTACTTCTACAGGCCTGGAATCGCCGTGAGGTATACCTTCTATGCACCGAAGGCTAGATATATTGATATATCTGGGGCTTCCAACAGCCCTTGTGTTGTGGTTCGTGTGTGTGCAGTATGATCGCGCTGGCTCTGTGTGTGTACTCCATGCTCGCAACCCTACCGGCGGTGCTGTCCTTGCTCCTCACTTGTAGTAGCAGCAGCAGCTACTGTGGCTGTGCTAGTTGTCGTAGTAACAATTAATACCAGTAGTAAATCGAATAGAACCAGCAATTGCGTGCGAATCATCGTCATCATCATCATCATTATCATCATATCCACCATCAGCATAATAACGATTATTACAGTTGTTAAAGCCGTAACAAGTGTATACAGCAAACAAGCAAGGTTCGCGCGCGCGCACCGCAACGATGCGAAACGCGGGCAGCGGTGATACCACCAGCCCCATCACCATCATCACCACCGCCACCAGCAGCAGCGTCGTCGTCTGGTTGTGCTCGGCTCACCTCGGCCCGTCCGTCGGTTGGTCATCTTGTCCTGTCGTTGATCGGTGAACAACCGGCGACAACGACGACGATGATGACGATGACGACGACAACCGTCGCAGAACTCGACGAGCACCAGAGGAGTACATGAGTAGATTGTACTACAACAGAGAGAGAGACACAAACAGCGTCACAGCGACACAAAGTGAAACGAAATCATTAGGGGAGGGCATATGAGAACGGGGGCGAGAGGGGGAATGAAACGTAAGGGAGACACACAGACAGGGGGAGTAAGGGACGGAGGGAAGAGGGGAGAAGGGAGGGGAGAAGGAAGGGAAGAGGGGAGAAGGGAGATCGAGGGGAGAAGGGAGATCGAGGGGGAAAAGTAGAGGGGAGGAGAGAGAGGAATAAGGTATGGGCAAAACGCTGTTTGGTAGTGGCCGCTGCAATTATCGCAGCCGGCCGCTGACCCTGTTTCCCGATAGCCGGTGCCACCGGAGGAGACCTGCAGTCAGCCAGCCAGCCAGTCTCGCGTACGGCCTCGCGTTGCACTTATAGTTTTAGTAGTGTCGGCCAGTCCATACCGCAAACGAAAATTGGGTCTTGGGCTCATTGGTATTCGTTAAGGGTGCTAGTGGACGTTGGGGTCGTGGTCTTTGTCGTCGTCGGTGTTGTTGTTATTGCTGTCGATACTGCTGTTGTGGTTATTAATGCTGTTATGGCTTTGTAACTGTGGTAGTATTGCCGTTTTGATAATTTGTATGTTTGTGGCTCTGCCCACTGTCACTGATATGTCATTCTGCCGAATAGCATGTAAAAGGTGTACTTCTATCAGCAGGCCAGGAATTTAACCTCTACAATTGAGACTGGGCACTTTCAGGGACTTATTTTTTTTTTAGTATATGTTACAGTCATTTTCACTGCTATGAATTACGCAGTAATCCTTAGCTAATATTTGTTATAAGAAATTACTAATATTCCTCAACTATAGTTTGCATATTGGCTGTTGTTGTTTCTGTCGCCGTTTGTATTGGCATTGTTGTTGTTGTTGTTGTTGTCATCGTTGTTGCTTTTTCAATCCTTCCTCTCTGAATGAAGCACAGCACATACAGTACTCCGCCTGCCCTCCCCTCCCATATGTTGCTGCCGCGTCAGCTTTCGATGTCAAGCCTATCCGTCAAATAGGCCGCCTTAAGGCAGACGCATGCGAATCGCGTGCACCGAAAATAAACGCCGCCACCGTTCTTTCGAGACAATTGGTGCCTAGGCGATCCGCGCGAACTTTGTGCAAGTCTTGTGCAAATGTCTGATTTGGGACTACTGATGCTGTTTCGGCGGCTGGTGGTGCTGGTTTGCGGCCCTGCGCGCTCGCATTTGGATACGTGTGCACGATACACGCATTTGGTCGTAGACACGCGGTCGTGGTTGTGGACGAAACTGCTGAAAGGAAGTAGGCGACAACTGCATTCGGCAGATTTGCATTAAATATCGGCTCCTGTGTCTCGTGGCAGCGATGGCGGTCGTGGCCGAGCGTGCTTCGTCGAGTGACGCCTTGTGAGGCCGATCGCCAACACGGTAGTTGTAGCCTTTGTAGTAGTTGTTGTAGAAGCTCTAATAGTATAAAAGAAGGTTCTGATTATTTTAATTCTAGTACCGTGAAGTGTCGAGGCGGCCTAACAGATGGCTGATTTGCTTCGGAAATTGTTATGATTAGCCAACGATGAACTAAAGTAATGGATAATCTAAGAGAGGGCTTGAGCAAAAGTTATATATATATATATATATATATATATATATATATATATATATATATATATATATATATATATATATATATATATATTAGTTAATATTTAGTTATATATATATATATATATATATATATATATATATATTAGTTAATATTTAGTTATATTCCCCCTTTGATAAAATAAAGGTGCATTTGAATTGAATATATATTGCTGCACCTACATATATCCTCCGATAATGGATTAAAGTATGAAAGAGAGAATGAAAGAGAACTATGCTATACGGTTAGTATTGTATATGTTTGTATATATTGTATATATATAATTGTATGTGTATGTATATATAGCTATAGCTAGAGCCACGGGAACTAGCCAGGACCATTAAGTATACCAAGTTGCGGTGAAGTGGCCAAGTCCGCCAGGTCTACAATTAGCTCATCATTGTAAAACACTTTTTTGCTCCAGCACTCTAATTGATTTAATGGAACTGCTTTTGGACTTTAATACCTTAATATAGTCTGAGTTTATTTTTTAGTTTCCAAATTGCGTTTAACATGTAGATTTTAAATAAACAAAATTAGATCTAAAAGCTTTAAAATAAAATTAGATAATTTTCAAGTTTCACTTCACAAGAATTGCAAATGCCTGCGCGCCAGTATGCGATTAGTTAATAAAATCGTTTGTTACTAACAAAACGTATAGTAGTTAGTATGTTCTTTGAGACTAACTTAGTGCCTAAATAATACTTGATTACATTGTTCGAAATATATGTGCAGAGTTACAGATATCTAATTAAATGCCCATCCGACGGCTTAGAACACCCTAAGAAGTCCACTACAATAAAAACTTTCCAGCGCATTGACCTGCCAGTTGGCCTTTATGTCTCTTACAATTTTCTGAAAGTTTTTAAAAATTCAACAAGTATTTGTTAAACTACATGACGACATAGTTCTTGTGCCAAACTAACTCTGATTCGGAGACAAAATACAATACACATTTGTTGAAAACGAGGCTGTACAAGATGACTCTAGTCACATCACATTGCCAGGCGCGGTGGAAACCACCAAACAAATTCTGACTGGATTCACATGATATAGTTTTGGAATAGATAGATACAATACTTGACGTAATAGATAGATACAATACTTTTGTATCTATCTATTACGTCAAGTATTGTTTTGTAATAGATAGATACAATAGTTGACGTAATAAATAACAAAGGTATAAAATATGCGTGGGCAGTATCCTATTGCTAGTGGCCTCTTCTAGGCGCATTCGGTTCTCTTCAATTCATGTGCTATGTATTTCTCTAGGCGAACAACAATTTGTGCAATTCATTTTGCGTATTTGCCATTAGCACCTAAGATTACTGGTTCAACTGGCGCCACACGCTTTGAACCTAAGAAGGAAGTTACCTGTTACCTGGTAGCCAATCAAAAGAAGAACCTGCAGATATTTTCTGCTCCTGCTGTGAGGCTGCTGTTTTACCCTTTCGAATAGTGGCGGCGGCGGCGGCAACGTGGTGTGGAAGCGACGTGGTGGTGTGTTCAATACTTCGCTGACGACTTCGTGCTTGCTTCTGTGCCTGGTCGCACGTTCGCTTGATGGTGGCACGGTGCGCCGGGGATCTATTCTTGCCCTCAACCACTTAGCCGTGATTATAGCACGTCGGAGAACTGCTGGCTGTAGGCTGGCGCGATAGCAGTCGAAAGTGCAACATCCAACACCGAGCCTCCCGAAACCCCTGAAGCCAGCAGCAAGACAGCCTCAGACAGACAAGAAGGCGTCGTGTTGTTGCAATCAGGTGCACGTCTATGTAGTAGCTGCAGGGCGGGCTACGATAATTGCTCTCCGACTCTACTCGAACTTATTTTGTCCCAGAATACGAAGACTCTAGGTAGACCATTGGCGTGTGCGCCGCAGACTCGCAAGTGAATGTACCAAACCTAGTTATCGAACTGTAACCATGAGGCGTTTAAGTTTCAAGGTACAATAAGGCAAATAGACGATGATGTTTATTCTTCCTTTTTTTGTTTTAAGTAATCGTCTTCTTTATTTTATAGAAAACAATTACTTTTGTGTTTTATTGTGCCATTAACACGCGGCCTTAGGGCCTGCTCAACTATTTTTCTACTTAAATTTCTTTAAGATAAACTCAGATAAGCGACCTATGATATCACCTTCTAGAAACAATAAACTCAATTCCGCCTTCTAGATGCTCAATAAATTGTATATGGCAATGTAGCACCTTGGTAAAAATAAAATAAATTGCATATGGCAATGTAGCTCGAAATTGAGAAATAATGCTTTAATATTGCAATATCTTGGAACCCCATAGGCATAGCACGCCGTTCAGTTTATTGAATAGACGCGTCCAAAGATGACAGCTGCCTAGTTTTTTTCGAATGGTTTTAAAATGTAATATTTTTAAAGTAAACGTATACACAATGGTAAGGGGGCATATATACGTATATATATATATATATATATATATATATATATATATATATATATATATATATATATATATATACATACTGCGCTAATGCGTTAGAACTGACGAACGATGTGCAGATCGCATGGAGAAGGGCAGTCGGTAGACTAGATGCATTCCTAATGCATTCTTAATTGTTAAGTAATGCACTTATGATCAAGGTCCACTACATGTTTGTTTTGGTTTGGTACACCCTCACGCCGCGGGCGGTGTAAAAACAAATCAGTCAATCGTTCTCGCCGCTCGTTTGCTCATTAGGCTAAAGTTTGTATTGGCGACGCCTGCTAAAGATGCTTAATTACTCTGCGAGTAGCCGTTGCGGTAGCAGTAGTAGTGATGCTAGTAGGCCTTCTTTGTGGCGCGAGTTCGTAAATTAGCTCCAGCTAGCAGACCCATCTGAAGGCTTATCGAAGTCAAAGCAAGGGTCCCCCCCTCGAAGAACTAGAAATGTTTCCTCTTTGATCCTCAACACCGAAGCCCCGACCTCGAAAACAAAATCTCTCCTCTTCGACCCCCAATACCGAAGCCCCGCGGGCGGTACCACGTCGGCAGCCCATACGCCCCAGCACGAAAAGCAAAAGGAAAATGTTGCAAGGCTCCAGGTGGAGGTAGATTGGCTTGTATTTCTCAAAGAAGTGTGGCAAGCCTGGGCTGGTTGCGTTACAGACACACACTCACATACAGAAAACTACTCGATAAGCCCATTGCAATCGACCGTTTCCCAAAGGGGATACACAGCATGTTTGTGCAGTAGACACATGTTTTGTCACAAATGTGTGTACAGATGCGCGCGTGCATAATTTAAGATGCTGAAACGGCCACCACCCGGCGATCAAGTGCAGTACGGGAACGCTGCAAAGTGATATTGTGATGTATTATATTTACTGGCCGCGAGGAACGAAGATGGAGCATGCTAGGCTCACAAGTGACTAATGTTGTTGCGTATTCTTGCAAGGAAATTTAAGCTTAGGCAAGCCAACGTTGCGTTGCTCGTGTAAACTGGTTTGTAAGTGATCTGCGTAATTATGCTTGCTAAATATTTGT
>QVRM01005702.1:0-46863 GCA_003439945.1 Dermanyssus gallinae | reverse complement strand
CCAGCTCCTCGCCTCTTCCTGAGGAGACTGCAGCGGTATTCAGCCGAATTCTGGAGGAGGGAATCATTCCCGTCACTTGGAAGTCGGCCCGCGTCATTCTTATCCCAAAAGGGAATGGATCGTATAGGCCGATATGCCTACTCGGCCGCTGGCAAAGGCTTTCGAGGCCATCCTCGAAAGCGCCTTCGTGATTTTGCAGAGAGCATGGGCTTTCTGTCAGAATCTCAGTACGGATTTCGACGCGGCCGCACAGCTCTCGGAGCTATAACCAAAGTGCAATCAAAGGCCGAGCTGCTGCAACAGATGGCGCCAGGGCTCGCGGGCTTCTGCTCGCAGTTCTCCTAGACGTTAAAAACGCGTTTAACAGTCTGCCATGGAGTACCATTCTTGAGGCGCTCCACAAACGCAAGGTACCAGCTTACCTTCGCCGCGTAATCTCTAACTACCTAGACGAACGGACTATTACGTGCCAAAACCTTAAATTTAGTATGACGGCTGGAGTGCCGCAAGGTTCTATTCTCGGACCATTGCTCTGGAACATAACATACGACGAAGTACTTCGTCTACAAGCGCCTCCCACCTGGAGTCGAGCTTCTTGCTTTTGCGGACGATCTGCTTGTTCTCATTCAGGCAAGATCGGCCGATGAGCTGGAGCGGCATACAAACGAAGTCCTCGAGGATGTGGCATTCTGGATGAAATCAGCGGGACTGACCCTCGCGCCGACTAAGAGTGAAGCAATACTTCTGGGACAAAAGCGCTGCAGGTCTTTGCAGATCGTGCTGAGGCGCATGGCATCAACGTGTCTAACTCCGTCTGATACCTCGGAGTCGTCTTAGAAAAAGCCTTAAGGGGCATTCTCTCTTACAGCATGCATGCGGGAAAGCACTTAAGGCGCCAACAACCTCGGTCGTCTAATGCCCAACACCCACGGCCCGCGCCAATCTACACGCCGTCTTCTTATGTCGGTGGCGGAGTCAATTGTTTTATACGGTGCCCCAGTCTGGCCAAAGGCCACGCTTGCAACGGCCTCACGAAGACGTGCTTCGAAAAGCGCAACGGGTCCCGGGTCTCTGCGCATTATCAGCGCATACCGAACGGTGAGCACGGCAGCGGCCCTGTTGCTAGCTGGCACCGTGCCATGGGATCTTAAGGCGAGGAACGACGTCGACTTTGGGAAGATCCGACAAGAAGAAGGACGCTGAGCGACAGGCAACGCTAGATAGCTGGCAAGAAGAGTGGAACAACATTCAGAGCGGATGCCCTGGGGCAAGAACAAAAGCTCTCCTCCCAGATATAAGGGCATGGATTGGCCGCCCTGGAGGGGAAGTAGACTACTACATCACGCAAGTGGCTCACGGGACACGGGGAGTTTCGCTCCTACCTTTACCGAATTGGGAAGGCAGTGAGCCCAACATGTCTCCACTGCAACCAACTGGTGGACGACACACCCGAGCACACTGCCCTGTTTTGCCCCGCCTGGGAGGCCCAGCGCCGACCCTGCAGAATCTTCGCGACTACACTTCGTCGACTTCATCTGGTCTTCCTGCTCTGGTCGCAAAGAATGACAACTTCACAGGGTGATGGGTTGCACACATCGCGACCGCCATCAGGTGTGTTTTAACCGAGAAAGAGCGTGTTAACCGCATGTCGACGCCCTCTCTGGCTACGGAGGGCCGGCCGATCAGTAAACCGGGCTACACCCCCCGTCCCCAGTAGTTGTAGTAATGCGAACAGCACTTCCCTTTGGCTGGGTGGGGGGGTAGGGGGACATGACTGGTTTTTAAGTTGGTTGGAGCCCCACACTACCGGCCCACACTTGCAGTGCAATCCTGCAGTGGTGACCGTGTGTGCGTCCTGCATTCCCAGTTCTTCCTCCAAAAAAAATACAGGTATAGTAGCTCTATGTGGTAGCTGTGTAAGTAGCTCTATGTGGTAGCTATGCGGGTAGCTCTATATGTGGGTAGCTGTATGTAATAGCTCAATGAGGTAGCTGCATGTGTAGCTCTATGTGGGTAGCTGTATGTAGTAGCTCTATGTGGGTAGCTGTATGCAGTAGCTCTATGTGGTAGCTGCATGTTGAAGCTCTATATGGGTAGTTCTATATAGTAGCTCTATGTGGGTAGTTCTAAATTTAGGCGGGCACTGCCTCAGTGTGCAAATGTGCAATTATTGAATAAATTCAATGTTGTATTCCAGGTGTGTAGCTCTAAATAGTGCCTATGTGTAGCTCTAAATAGTAGCTCTATGTGGGTAGCTCTAATAGTAGCTCTAAATAGTAGCTCTATGTGGCAGCTCTGTGGTAGCTCTATGTGGTAGCTGTCCTGAGTAGTTGTATGTAGTAGGCTGTGTTAAGTGGCTCTATGTGGTAGTTGTGTAAGCACTATATGTGTGCTCTATGTGGGGTAGCTGTATGTAATAACTTTATGTAGTGCTGTATGTAGAACTCTATGTGGGTATCTGTATGTAATAGCTCTATATGATAGCTGTATGCAGTACTTTATGTGGTAGTTGTATGTGGGGTAGCTGTATGGTAATAGCTTTATGTGGTAGCTGTATGTAGCGGCTCTATGTGGGTATCTGTATGTATAGCTGTATGTGGTCGCTGTATGCAGTAGCTGTATGTGGTAGCTGCATGTAATGACCTTTATATGGTAGCTGTGTGCAAAAGCTTTAGTGGTAGTTGTGTGTCAAAGCTTTATATGGTAGCTGGTATGTAGTACCTCTCTGTGAATAGCCGAACGTTGTATCTCTATGTAGGTAGCTCTATATAGTACTCGATACAGGAGCTCTAAGTGGGTGGCTTTATTAATAGTTTTGTGCGGTGCTGTATGTAGTAGCTCCATGTGGAGTGTATCTAGTAGCTCTATGTGGGGAGTGTATCTAGTAGCTCTATGTAGGAGTAGTAGTAGTAGTAGTAGTAGTAATTGTTGTTGAAGTAGTATTAAAGAATGGTTCCAGCTCCTCGCCTCTTCCTGAGGAGACTGCAGCGGTATTCAGCCGAATTCTGGAGGAGGGAATCATTCCCGTCACTTGGAAGTCGGCCCGCGTCATTCTTATCCCAAAAGGGAATGGATCGTATAGGCCGGTATGCCTACTCGGCACGCTGGCAAAGGCTTTCGAGGCCATCCTCGAAAGCGCCTTCGTGATTTTGCAGAGGAGCATGGGCTTCTGTCAGAATCTCAGTACGGATTTCGACGCGGCCGCACAGCTCTCGGAGCTATAACCAAAGTGCAATCAAAGGCCGAGCTGCTGCAACAGATGACGCCCAGGGCTCGCGGGCTTCTGCTCGCAGTTCTCCTAGACGTTAAAAACGCGTTTAACAGTCTGCCATGGAGTACCATTCTTGAGGCGCTCCACAAACGCAAGGTACCAGCTTACCTTCGCCGCGTAATCTCTAACTACCTAGACGAACGGACTATTACGTGCCAAAACCTTAAATTAGTATGACGGCTGGAGTGCCGCAAGGTTCTATTCTCGGACCAATTGCTCTGGAACATAACATACGACGAGAGTACTTCGTCTACATCGGCCTCCCACCTGGAGTCGAGCTTCATTGCTTTTGCGGACGATCTGCTTGTTCTCATTCAGGCAAGATCGGCCGATGAGCTGGAGCGGCATACAAACGAAGTCCTCGAGGATGTGGCATTCTGGATGAAATCAGCGGGACTTGACCCTCGCGCCGACTAAGAGTGAAGCAATACTTCTGGGACAAAAGCCGCTGCAGGTCTTTGCAGATCGTGCTTGAAGGCGCATGGCATCAACGTGTCTAACTCCGGCTGATACCTCGGAGTCGTCTTAGAAAAAAAGCCTTAAGGGGCATTCTCTCTTACAGCATGCATGCGGAAAGCACTTAAGGCGATCAACAACCTCGGTCGTCTAATGCCCTAACACCCACGGCCCGCGCCAATCTACACGCCGTCTTCTTATGTCAGTGGCGGAGTCAATTGTTTTATACGGTGCCCCAGTCTGGCCAAAGGCCACGCTTGTAACGGCCTCACGAAGACGCATGCTTCGAAAAGCGCAACGGGTCCCGGGTCTCTGCGCATTATCAGCGCATACCGAACGGTGAGCACGGCAGCGGCCCTGTTGCTAGCTGGCACCGTGCCGTGGGATCTTAAGGCCGAGGAAACGACGTCGACTTTGGGAAGATCCGACAAGAAGAAAGGACGCTGAGCGACAGGCAACGCTAGATAGCTGGCAAGAAGAGTGGAACAACATTCAGAGCGGATGCCCTGGGGCAAGAACAAAAGCTCTCCTCCCAGATATAAGGGCAATGGATTGGCCGCCCTGGAGGGGAAGTAGACTACTACATCACGCAAGTGCTAACGGGACACGGGGAGTTTCGCTCCTACCTTTACCGAATTGGGAAGGCAGTGAGCCCAACATGTCTCCACTGCAACCAACTGGTGAACGACACACCCGAGCACACGGCCCTGTTTTGCCCCGCCTGGGAGGCCCAGCGCCGACCCCTGCAGAATCTTCGCGACTACACTTCGTCGACTTCATCTGGTCTTCCTGCTCTGGTCGCAAGAATGACAACTTCACAGGGTGATAGGGTGCACAATCGCGACCGCCATCAGGTGTGTTTTAACCGAGAAAGAGCATGTTAACCGCATGTCGACGCCCTCTCTGGCTAACGGAGGGCCGGCGCGATCAGTAAACCGGGCTACACCCCCCCCCCAGTAGTTTGTAGTAATGCGAACAGCACTTCCCTGCTGGGGGGGGGGCTAGGGGGACATGACTGGTTTTTAGTGGGTTGGAGCCCCACACTACCGGCCCACACTTGCAGTTGCAATCCTGCAGTGGTGACCGTGTGGTGCGTCCTGCATTTCCCAGTTAGTCCTCCAAAAAAAAAATACAGGTATAGTAGCTCTATGTGGTAGCTGTGTAAGTAGATCTATGTGGTAGCTATGCGGGTAGCTCTATATGTGGGTAGCTGTATGTAATAGCTCAATGAGGTAGCTGCATGTTGAAGCTCTATATGGGTAGTTCTATATAGTAGCTCTATGTGGGTAGTTCTAAATTTAGGCGGGCACTGCCTCAGTGTGCAAATGTGCAATTATTGAATAAATTCAATGTTGTATTCCAGGTGTGTAGCTCTAAATAGTAGCTCTATGTGGGTAGCTCTAAATAGTAGCTCTAAATAGTAGCTCTATGTGGCAGCTCTGTTGGTAGCTCTATATAGTGGCTCTATGTGGTAGCTGTCTGAGTAGTTCTATGTAGTAGCTGTGTAAGTAGCTCTATGTGGTAGTTGTGTAAGCAGCTATATGTGTGGCTTTATGTGGGTAGCTGTATGTAATAACTTTATGTGGTAGCTGTATGTAGAAACTCTATGTGGGTATCTGTATGTAATAGCTCTATATGATAGCTGTATGCAGTAGCTTTATGTGGTAGCTGTATGTGGGTAGCTGTATGTAATAGCTTTATGTGGTAGCTGTATGTAGCGGCTCTATGTGGGTATCTGTATGTATTAGCTGTATGTGGTCGCTGTATGCAGTAGCTGTATGTGGGTAGCTGCATGTAATGACTTTATATGATAGCTGTGTGCAAAAGCTTTATATGGTAGTTGTGTGCAAAAGCTTTATATGGTAGCTGTATGTAGTACCTCTCTGTGATAGCCGAACGTTGTATCTCTATGTAGGTAGCTCTATATAGTAGCTCGATACAGGAGCTCTATGTGGGTGGCTTTATGTAATAGTTTTGTGCGGTAGCTGTATGTAGTAGCTCCATGTGGGGAGTGTATCTAGTAGCTCTATGTGGGGAGTGTATCTAGTAGCTCTATGTGGGGAGTGTATCTAGTAGCTCTATGTAGGAGTAGTAGTAGTAGTAGTAATTGTTGTTGAAGTAGTATTAAAGAATGGTTCCAGCTCCTCGCCTCTTCCTGAGGAGACTGCAGCGGTATTCAGCCGAATTCTGCAGGAGGGAATCATTCCCGTCACTTGGAAGTCGGCCCGCGTCATTCTTATCCCAAAAGGGAATGGATCGTATAGGCCGATATGCCTACTCGGCACGCTGGCAAAGGCTTTCGAGGCCATCCTCGAAAAGCGCCTTCGTGATTTTGCAGAGGAGCATGGGCTTCTGTCAGAATCTCCGTACGGATTTCGACGCGGCCGCACAGCTCTCGGAGCTAAAACCAAAGTGCAATCAAAGGCCGAGCTGCTGCAACAGATGGCGCCCAGGGCTCGCGGGCTTCTGCTCGCAGTTCTCCTAGACGTTAAAAACGCGTTTAACAGTCTGCCATGGAGTACCATTCTTGAGGCGCTCCACAAACGCAAGGTACCAGCTTACCTTCGCCGCGTAATCTCTAACTACCTAGACGAACGGACTATTACGTGCCAAAACCTTAAATTTAGTATGACGGCTGGAGTGCCGCAAGGTTCTATTCTCGGACCATTGCCATGGAACATAACATACGACGAAGTACTTCGTCTACAGCGCCTCCCACCTGGAGTCGAGCTTCTTGCTTTTGCGGACGATCTGCTTGTTCTCATTCAGGCAAGATCGGCCGATGAGCTGGAGCGGCATACAAACGAAGTCCTCGAGGATGTGGCATTCTGGATGAAATCAGCGGGACTGACCCTCGCGCCGACTAAGAGTGAAGCAATACTTCTGGGACAAAAGCGCTGCAGGTCTTTGCAGATCGTGCTTGAGGCGCATGGCATCAACGTGTCTAACTCCGTCTGATACCTCGGAGTCGTCTTAGAAAAAAGCCTTAAGGGGCATTCTCTTTACAGCATGCATGCGGGAAAGCACTTAAGGCGGCCAACAACCTCGGTCGTCTAATGCCCAACACCCACGGCCCGCGCCAATCTACACGCCGTCTTCTTATGTCGGTGGCGGAGTCAATTGTTTTATACGGTGCCCCAGTCTGGCCAAAGGCCACGCTTGCAACGGCCTCACGAAGACGTATGCTTCGAAAAGCGCAACGGGTCCCGGGTCTCTGCGCATTATCAGCGCATACCGAACGGTGAGCACGGCAGCGGCTCTGTTGCTAGCTGGCACCGTGCCATGGGATCTTAAGGCGGAGGAACGACGTCGACTTTGGGAAGATCCGACAAGAAGCAAGGACGCTGAGCGACAGGCAACGCTAGATAGCTGGCAAGAAGAGTGGAACAACATTCAGAGCGGATGCCCTGGGGCAAGAACAAAAGCTCTCCTCCCAGATATAAGGGCATGGATTGGCCGCCCTGGAGGGGAAGTAGACTACTACATCACGCAAGTGCTCACGGGACACGGGGAGTTTCGCTCCTACCTTTACCGAATTGGGAAGGCAGTGAGCCCAACATGTCTCCACTGCAACCAACTGGTGGACGACACACCCGAGCACACGGCCCTGTTTTGCCCCGCCTGGGAGGCCCAGCGCCGACCCCTGCAGAATCTTCGCGACTACACTTCGTCGACTTCATCTGGTCTTCCTGCTCTGGTCGCAAGAATGACAACTTCACAGGGTGATGGGTGCACAATCGCGACCGCCATCAGGTGTGTTTTAACCGAGAAAGAGCGTGTTAACCGCATGTCGACGCCCTCTCTGGCTACGGAGGGCCGGCGCGATCAGTAAACCGGGCTACACCCCCCCGTCCCCAGTAGTTTGTAGTAATGCGAACAGCACTTCCCTGCTGGGGGGGGGGGTAGGGGGACATGACTGGTTTTTAGTGGGTTGGAGCCCCACACTACCGGCCCACACTTGCAGTTGCAATCCTGCAGTGGTGACCGTGTGTGCGTCCTGCATTTCCCAGTTAGTCCTCCAAAAAAAAAATACAGGTATAGTAGCTCTATGTGGTAGCTGTGTAAGTAGCTCTATGTGGTAGCTATGCGGGCAGCTCTATATGTGGGTAGCTGTATGTAATAGCTCAATGAGGTAGCTGCATGTAGTAGCTCTATGTGGATAGCTGTATGTAGTAGCTCTATGTGGGTAGCTGTATGCAGTATCTCTATGTGGTAGCTGCATGTTGAAGCTCTATATGGGTAGTTCTATATAGTAGCTCTATGTGGGTAGTTCTAAATTTAGGCGGGCACTGCCTCAGTGTGCAAATGTGCAATTATTGAATAAATTCAATGTTGTATTCCAGGTGTGTAGCTCTAAATAGTAGCTCTAAATAGTAGCTCTATGTGGGTAGCTCTAAATAGTAGCTCTATGTGGCAGCTCTGTTGGTAGCTCTATATAGTGGCTCTATGTGGTAGCTGTCTGAGTAGTTCTATGTAGTTCTATGTAGTAGCTGTGTAAGTAGCTCTATGTGGTAGTTGTGTAAGCAGCTATATGTGTGGCTCTATGTGGGTAGCTGTATGTAATAACTTTATGTGGTAGCTGTATGTAGAAACTCTATGTGGGTATCTGTATGTAATAGCTCTATATGATAGCTGTATGCAGTAGCTTTATGTGGTAGCTGTATGTGGGTAGCTGTATGTAATAGCTTTATGTGGTAGCTGTATGTAGCGGCTCTATGTGGGTATCTGTATGTAATAGCTGTATGTGGTCGCTGTATGCAGTAGCTGTATGTGGGTAGCTGCATGTAATGACTTTATATAGTAGCTGTGTGCAAAAGCTTTTAGTGGTAGTTGTGTGCAAAAGCTTTATATGGTAGCTGTATGTAGTACCTCTCTGTGATAGCCGAACGTTGTATCTCTATGTAGGTAGCTCTATATAGTAGCTCGATACAGGAGCTCTATGTGGGTGGCTTTATGTAATAGTTTTGTGCGGTAGCTGTATGTAGTAGCTCCATGTGGGGAGTGTATCTAGTAGCTCTATGTGGGGAGTGTATCTAGTAGCTCTATGTGGGGAGTGTATCTAGTAGCTCTATGTGGCAGTAGTAGTAGTAGTAGTAGTAGTAGTAATTGTTGTTGAAGTAGTATCTCTTCCTGAGGCCATCTAGGTGAGAGGTCTTTAGTGGGTATTCGTGGGTATACGTTCGTGGGTATACGTTTGCCAACAACATCGGCATCGAGTCCCGCACTACCCGCTTTGAGTGTGCGTAAAAGCATTTTTCCCTCTCATAAAAAAAGTAGTAGTAATACAAGTAATCGAAGCCGTATAGCCTCTCCGTGCAGCTGGCGAGTATGCCGCCAATTCGGGTCGATTCGGGTTAGCCGCCCAAACAAGAAGGTCCCCCAAACCGGTCAGCCCAAACCGGTCGGATCATACGTGTGACTCTCCCCTTTTGTTGGCCGGCCAGTCGGACTTATCAGGCAGGATGTGCCACTGTCCACGAATCGCGTCAGCGTCGACAGAAAACACGTCGTAGCCTTGATTCCACCACTGAGCTCGTGGCATCCGTAAATCTGTACAGTAGGACAGTAGTAATGATAGCAGCAGCACCAGTTTGCAGCAGCTGAGTAGATAGAAGGTTTCCTACGAGCGGATGAAAATCATGTATATATAAAAGATGCTTATTCATGCCTTGGATGGCCAATGTGAACAAGGTCAGTGAGATGTGTATACGCTTGGTATACGTTTGTCAGAAATTGCCAATTTAATTTCAACTTCATTGTTGGTCGCATTGTTTTGCAATGCCGACGATGCTCAATCAGTGCGCATTGTGCAGAATGACTGAGGCTGTCGTTTTGAGACAGTTGTCCTATGCTGAATTTGCCATTCACTTTAGAATGTCCGTTAGAGGAAAATGGCTTACTTTTTTTGCCAACTTTTTATGTGATCTACAAATGTGACAATCACATAGCGACTACTGATCCACTGTTGAGTTGTAATTAGTAATCAATCAGAATCATAGAATTCACACTGAGTCACAAGCTCACTGTGTTGGACATAATTCGCAAGTCGTATCCCCGCAATTGATTGAGTGTCGATCAGCGCGCTTCCGTGCAGTAGGCAACGTGATTGGCACTGGCCAGTTTGGTGGATTGATTAATGCCCTTTACGACAACTCTTACACCATTCGTTTGTAGCTGTTTGTTTTCAATCGTGATAACCATAAACAACTACCATTTGACAATAATAAGTCACAGCATTGCGGTCACCTAATTTTGCCGCAAAAATTATGCACTGCTGCGCGCGGTTACGTTCTGGACGCATAAATCGTTACCATGCATTACACTCACGTTAAGTGCTTGCACACGGGCAGGTGAATCGGCTATTCACGAAACGCGAGTCGCTCTGCTACAACCCTACCGCATGATGGGGCGGCTATTGCAATTTAATTACGACTTTGTAACACGTGTCCATTCATTTCACTTGGGCTAATATATAACAACGAAAATGATGCTAATGGAACCCCTCGGAAGAATCTCGTAGTTTCTTAACGAATTTATAGATTCAAGGGCGTCAACTGCGTCCAATTAGGCTGCTAGGCTTGCTAGGCGAATACATATAAAATCTGGGTTGCATCGGCTGAATTCTCTTCCAAAACTCACATTATGTTATAGTTAGGTATTTTATGAGATTTATTTGTTTTATTAACACCCAAACTGGGTAAATGTGTTTATGTTACATCAAATGTTCCAAGACGCCAACAATCTAACGTTTTGCTAGTTCTGCTATAGACCTAACTGCCGGGCATACCGCGGCGTGGTATCGATCACATTTGCTCCAGCATTGTTTGCATTGACATTCATCCTGTGGTTCATGAAAACCCTCCACGTTGCATAGAACGTGATGAAATCCCTGAGCTGCAAAGGCCGTCGTTAGATGTCGATCTTTTGCCCCGCTACCCGCCATTCAGTGCTTGTCATTACTGCTGTTCCATAAATACCTATGTTCACCTCACTAATTTTGGTTTCCCAGTTTCGCATATAAACTTCAAAGGCGCATGTTTTCTTCAGATTAAATCGTTTTTGTAGTTTTTCCGTCAGCAGCGGGCTACCCTCCAAGACGTGAGCAATTCTATTCCTGCATGTAGTCGAAAGCGCAAAAACCCTCTTTAAAAAGAAAAACCTCACCCCATCAATTAAACGCAATTCGCCTACTCCAACGTATCCCATATTAGTGGAATGCCGTATGTGGCTATGGGTGCTATCTGTATCCCGAAAAGAGCAATTGCTGCATGAACTGAAAGCATATGTGGCCATTTAATTGCCGCAGCTGCGATGCTGGCCTTCCTGACCCTCTCCTGGATGTGTGATCGAAAACTGCTACCGCTTGTTGATAAGGTTATGCCTAGGTATGTAAATTTGTTTACGAATTTAATTTCTGTTTCCCTGACTTGGATCACGTCACCCCTGGCCATACGGCCTGGGGTGACGTGATCCAAGTCATTTTATTAGTCATTACAAGTATTTTATTATATGACATACATTATAAAATGCGTTGTGCTGTTATATGGCATATGATAGGTTGACACGATCCAGACTATGGGCACATCGGAGCAGCTCAGATTGCAGATTGCTCTATTGCAAAACCATAAACATCTGCATAGATCCGCAATCACCCTTCCGTCAGGCATCAAAGTTGCTCTAAAGGGTTGTGATCGGGCCACCAGAAGTAGAGCATTGTATTTTACCAAAGATGCATTTAAAACTCAGCTATAAAATGTCGATAATATAATCAGATAGAAAATATTCTCTATAGATATAAGTCAGATATTTTAGCAGTGATGCGTTGAATGTATCGATTAAACACCACTATAACGTCGTAGCCGTTATTCGCATAACGCCAAAACTACAACTTTTAGATTGCACTTAACGAACTTGAACGTATTTTCAAAGAATCTAGTCAACGCAATCGAAGCAGGGTCTCAAACGAGCAAACTAAACATCAGATGTTTACCAATGAAACTATTCAGTATAAGCAAGACAGCGTAACCCAGTGCAGGGATTGTGTGTTGGCGTTAGGCTATACATTAATACAGGCAGATAGATGGTAGTTGCGCTGAACACACCCATTAGGCAGCTCGCTGGACAGAGGATTGTTTATAAATGATCAGGTTGTATGGAAGCTTAATACGGGGCGTGCAGAGGGAAGGGCGCTGGTAGCAATGCGGCGACACTCAGTTCCCTATCCCTGCGCTCACTCAACTGTTACCCCGTTAACTTTTTAGCGCAATGTTTGTCTTAGCACTACAGTTCTATAATGTCGAACGTGCTTGTTGTTGTTGTTGTTGTTGTTGTTGTTTTTGCTGTTGTTGGTATTGATGTGCGCAGGTTTCTACTTTCCGTGTTGTTGTTGTTGTTGTTGTTGTTGTTGTTGTTGTTGCTGTCGTTATTTTTGCTATCGTTCGTATGATGATTGTTATTGCCCCGAAGCCGTTGTGGTGTAGTTGCTACTGCTGTTGCTAAGCCAATCTATTGCTCCGACTATTCGCCTGCTTCGCCATGCTTCTGCTTGTCGTGATCGGCATCGTAGTGATTGCCGCTGCTGCTGTTGCTGATATTCCTGCCAAATGATTGCATGTTTCTGTCAGCGTGCTCTACCAGTGTGCTCTTAAGAGGCGATGAAGAGAACCCGACTAAATAGGTATTTCGGTCGTGGTCGATTGTTGGTCGAGCTAGGGGGCAGGTCGAGCGGGGGTTGCCGGGCTGAAGCAGCAGGTACAGGCGGCGCTTGCTGCTGCTGCTGCTGCTGTCGTCGACTTCGGTATATTTGTCATTTACCCCAACTAGGGAGCCATACGTGCACCCGAGAACACGGTGGGCCGGTCAGACATGCTATACGATAACAGCACGAGTGCTGCTTCAATTCAGTGCTGCTTAATAGTAGTGCCAGGCACACACCACTTTGCTATTCGCGTGTGCGAGCGGCGCTAGTTGCGGCCTAGCAGCCGAGTGTAGCAGCAGCAGAGAAACGAGCGGACGAAAATTGACGGCCGGCCGTCGCACCCCATATACCCCTCACAGCACACGTTAGCGTCGTAACAACATTCCGCGCCGGGCAGAGAGAGAGAAAGATAAATAAAGAGAAAGCGCGCACGTGCAAGAGAGATACAAACACAGCGAGATGGACGGATATATATATATATATAGAGAGAGAGAGAGATGAGGTATGAGCAGAGCAGAGAGAGGTAGAGAGAGAGCGTGCTCTATGAAGGAAAAGGAAACCGCAATATTACAACGTTGGCCGGCATAGGCGGCTAAATGCAGTCGACTGTGACCCAGCCATGCACAGGTGTGCCGATAGGGCGCCGATTGGCGTCGAAGTGACACGCCGTGTAGACGAGAACGCTCGAGAGGGCTCTCTCTACTGTTCGAGTGTTCGCAGGCATGAACAACGTCCTCTATCTAGCTATGTTTATGGTATAAGCTCGGTGGTCACTCGGCGCTTGGCTGCAGCTGTAGGATGGAGGAACGCATTGCAGGACGCCGTCGAGCGAATGCACATTGCGCCATCATGAATGCCTACGTGTTGTTGTCTGATTCCCACCTACTTACTGGCTTAATTGCTTTGCCTAAGTAAGACAGCCCGCTATTTGCGCGTTGTGTTGGAAAGATCTACCGATCTCGCCGACCAGCTCCGCCTTTAGTTGCAGGAGAGTACGACGTGCGGCTCATTGTCCCTTCTATCGTTCCTTCTATTACGCTACCGGCTTCGTCATAATCGTTGACAACGGCTATGCCGAGGCACCGAAGGCATACGGAGATTGTGCGAAACCCCTCTGCTTGATCTGAGCCGTTCGAGCTTAATCCAAATGAGCAGTTGATCTCCTGAAGTTCGCTCATTAGTGGACAGACACACTGTGGCGCTGAAGACCGGATACAAAGAGTCGCCGTCGAAGGACCCATGGGCGTCGAGGAAAATCAGCACGCTGTCAGCAGACGAGTAATTAAAAAAATCAAATCGTCTGCTCTCGGCCCGCCGACCGTCTATACTGCAATTTGATATGTCCTGTGTAGTTTCTCTGCTCCGGCCAATCCCTTCCTAATTAAGCATTTCAATATGAGGCGCCCATGTTGCTACAGTAACAGCAGCAGCAGCAGCAGTTTTCTGTGTGTCCACCCTTGACCGACGCTGCCAGAGAGGTCTCAAAGTGGCTTTAATCTCCAGTCAAATCGCGCACAAGGATTCTGCTTATTTGAAGGTTTTTGGCAGCAGACAGGACTGAAGTCTGCCTGTCTGTATGGTCGGCGGAGGTACTTATGCCCTGCTCGACTCGCACAGAACGATAGAGAGAGAGAGAGACAGATGATAGAGCGATCTCGCACTATTTTGCCTCGTGGTGGTTTTACCTCGAGGTTGCTACTCTCGCTGGACTTTGCAAGCAGCGCCCGATGACGCCCCGAGCTGATCCGGCGCGGCGTAGGGTTGCTGTCTTTGCTGCCAAACGTTGAGCGTACTGATTAGCAGCTGCTGGCCGGTCTGTCGCAGGTTTTCAGCCGAAGTGCGACGAGTGACAACGAAGCTCGCCGTGCTCCCGTGTGTGGTGTAAAGCACGAAGTTCAACAGTCGTCCATGTTGAGTGTAGGCAGTTGCCTTAAGGCGAGAGCCGTTCGAGTTCGCATGAAGACGCGCCCACACAGCGCGTCAATCTTTTCTCATCAGACGATCCAAAAACGACGATCGAAATCACCACCAACACTCCTTTGCTCTCTCTACTCTTCGCGCCCGCGCTCGCCTCTGCTGACCTTTCGCTCGTTCGCAGAACACGCTTTCTACTTCATTCGCTTCCCAGTGCCCGCGTTTGTCCTCTGACGACTTTTCCTTTGTCGCGTTCAGGCTTTCAACATGATCTGAACCTGATCTGAACGCTGAGCGTCAGAGCAGCTAGCACCAGCAAGGGCTCGAAAGCCCCTTTCTTCCACCACTGCTGTAACTACAGACTAAAGTTTCTTTTTCTTCTACACCGCGGCTGACACTTCTCAGATTTATCGGCATTGTCAAAGTCACTTGTTCTCTTTGGTTTTTAGGTTACTCGACCACTATATGGCATCACATCATCTTTACCTTGGAAGGATCCACGCTTTCTCACACTGTATCTCAAGTAGACTCTTTCAAACAAACGGATATATAATAGCGGCAATACTCAACCAGATCCAACAGAGCTAGCGAAGAAGAAGATGAAAAACGAACTCTAACTTTTTTTATAGAAGACAGCGTTTGTTCTAACGGTAATGTATCGAATAAAGTCAAGAATTACATAGATAGGAATTAAACAGTTAAAACAAATAAAGTACTAAATACCAAAATGAAGAAAACAAAGTGCTTCCCAAAAAACACCTTCTTCTAGTACTATTCTGGTTACTACTAGAACGATCACCGCTGCTTAAGTTCGACGACTATTCCTTAAAAGGCTTTTCCAGTCGGGTCGGACCAAACATCGCGATAGACGACGATGGGGAACATGCGTGATTAGGGCACTCCTTGGAGCAGTTAGTGTCACTAGTGCCGGTTCGCCGATTTGGATTCACCCGGCGGCAGAAAAGCTAGACACCTCCTAACCATATACACATACACACACAGAAAGACACACACCTACATAGTCAGAGAGACAGATACACTCGCAGTCTTCCGCCGGTGTCGCTCTGGCCTTTTCGTTCAACGCGTTCAATCGAAATGAGCAAAAGCAATCAGGTGGGAAAAACAGGGAACGCGTACATAGAGCGGCGCACGGCCAACGAACGACGTCATTAAACGACTACGCCCTCTTCTCGGTTGCCGACCAAAATTACGAGGAAAAACCACGACACAGGCGCCAGACATCAAGATGGAGACAGACGCCGACGCTCATAGAAGCTGAGACTGCTATAACTAGAAACTGCTAGCCCTAGCTCAGCTAGTTACCTAACTAACCAAGTGCGAGACTATTTGCTGTGGCTGTCTATCAAAACGAAGCCTTCCTACAAATGTTTCACAGGTAACGAGTGACTAACTACACATTCGTACGAATGTAACTAAGAGGCTGTTCGTATACATGCTATATATATATATATATAACCGAACGTAAGCAAGCGAGCAAGCCTTGCGCGGCCCGAAGAGCCCGGTGGCTAATCATGCTTGATCTACGGCGGTGGCAAAAGCTGTTGCTGCTGCAGGCGCTACGGTTGCTGCGATTTGCCTGTGGGCATTGGTCCGCCTCCGCAAGGTTGCCAGTTAGGGCCTGACCGGCGTAGTGATGGGTAAGTGCGATAGGGGAAATCACCTCTCATGCTGGTGATTTTCTTCAAGAACTGCCACCGACCAATATGTTAGTCATTGGCAATTAGTACCCAGTGCAAATCAATGGCGACAAGCACGACAACAGCAATAATAACAACAGCAACGACAACGACAACACAACAACAGTATTCGCAGTGAACAAATGCTACTTTGTTCCGACCTCCTGCTTCGTCCTCGATAAAGAGATAGATGGGCATCGGTTGTGGCTCCTGGCATCTCCTTCACCGTTCCAACACTTGTCCCGCCACCTCGACCGCTGAATCCTCCACCGCCGAGGCTAACTTTCACCAGCAGGCTTTGGCAAGGCGGCATAAACATCGGCCGAGAAGAACGACATACGAAGGGCACAGAGGAAGATACATGGGTGGACAACAAGGCCATCAGATAGGTGTAGAGGAACACTGTAGTTGTCATATATATATATATATATATATATATAAGGAATAGGAAGCAATGTGCAAGAGGAAAAGGTAATCAGCCTCAATCATCACCTATGGACGCCTGCTGTGTTGCGGGAGGTATGGAAGAAACACGCTGATCACATATGAAGGACAGACGGATGGAGAGGCATGTATGGATGGAAACGCTGATGAGTCAGACGAACCGACCGACGCGGCAAAGCGCTATATATATATATATATATATATATATATATATATATATATATATATATATATATATATATTGCATAATTTCAAAGAGATGCTTCTATCAAGTCATTCAGAGTCTGTATAAATGCTCAAACAAGTGTGTTTGAGGGGAATATGCATTTAAGAGTAGACAATTTATAAACATTAGTACCTATTGTTTTTCTCTCTTATGATCATAAACCTAGCAAACCTACTGCGTGTGTTTGTGTTTTGTATGTTTAGTGTACAACTATAGCAATAACGTACATGAGCTTTATTTGTATTGGTGCAACGACGTTATTTTATTTATTTTCCCGATGCTTTTAACCATGTTGGTAAAGTTATATTATTTTTGACGGGCTGGGAGGAGACGTGACTGCCGTTTACCGTCCAGTTAAAAATTCGAACTTATATCCCTACAGGTTATATTTACCAGACTGCCAGACAACTCGAAGACGAAGTGCTTAATTAATGCAAAATTAATTCACCTTACCTGCCTGACATAGATTGTGCCGAGTGTATCATTGATGTCCCTTTGGGCTTTTCGTAATGTATTCAGCAAGTAATTCCTATATATATATATATTTTTTTTATATGAATCTATGACGGCATTTTGTGTGTAAAAATAAAAAAAGTAAATGGCCTTTTTAGCTTTTAAGACTGTGCACATTTTAGGTACTTTTGAACATAATGCAGGCTCAATTACATAATTGCACGCTTTATTGTTGATTCTTTACTTTGCTGATGGTTGTGGCACGTTACGTGTACACTCGACTCTTATCCCATAGCAACTATCGCATGTACAATCGTATTATAAACTCATCAAATACATCAAACTATTCTTCTCAAATGTCGGCACACAAGTAAACTGACTATTATTGTATGTATCTAGGTAACGGTTTGTAAAATGTAAATAATGTCCCCCCTCTGACAAAATAAAGGTGCATTTGAATTTGAATTTATATTCCGCTACGTTGCACGTACCCACGGCTACCTAAGTGCGAGTGACCTGGCCAGTGCAACGTATTCGCCACTTTATGCGATGTCGTGGAGTGTTAAATGTATATTATATTTGACGGAAGTATTTAATTTACCTGTGCCTGTCACATTAATCCTTCACGACAAAAGCGGTCTAATTAACAAATTGTGGTATAATCGCACGCAGTTTAAGGCTTGTAGATAAGACTCTGAACCGTGAGCTTTTTTTGACATTGTCGAAACGAGGCAGTTTCTGACGATTCAAACTTTAACAACTTCAATTAAGCAATTAAAACCGCGACGTTACGGCTTAAAATGCCGTACACTAATTTTTAAATATTTGTAAAAGGATGTTTGGACTTTCGGCCACGTTACTTAGGGGTATGTAAATCTAAGTCTGGTGATCGTGGGTATTTCTTCACTTCATGTCATTCTTTTCACGCAGAAAACGTACAGTGCTAGAAGTTTCCACATTAATTTAGTACGACTGAACACAAAATTATGAAATAGACTTAATGTATAACTGTTACTTAGAAAGAACCACATCCTTATATACAGGAAGAACTTTAGAAAGAACCTCAATCTTAAATAATATGTAATTCCCTTTTGTAGGTCAAATGCACGTACCATTAAGTGGTTTCAGAAACAACTTCACCGCAGAATATAAAGGTGAAGTTTATTTGTACGCGAACCTTATTTTGGGCCAGAGGTTTACGCCCCGTTTACTTCACTTAAGCTATATGTTTCTCGAACTGTACTTTATATGCGCTTTTTATTAGTCTAGAATGCGTTGTCCGACTAGAATGCGTAATTCCGAGCGAGCACAATTTGCATGGCAAAGATAAAACATAAGATTCCACCGATACTCCAACAAATGTATAAACACTTGTGAGTCCTAAGACTCGCTAGAGTTTTATCGTTTTGAGACATCGTACCTTTAAAGAACACACCATTTGCAATATGAGTAGACTGAGTGCGTAGAGCCACAAAGAGTATACTACGTAGAAGAAAAAAATAAGCCTTTATTGTTTTTTTATTTTGTCACATTTTTACCTTACTTGCCGAATGAGCTATATATATATATATATATATATATATATATATATATAGACACGCCAAAGCATATCAGGTGTCGGGAGGCTGTAGGAACGGGAACGCAATTTGCTGGGACACGCGTTGTCCTCACTCGAGGTGAAGGAGAGTCTTCACGAGTTGACGAGCGAGCGAGTGAGCGGGTGGACGGTCAGATGAGCTGATACTCGGCGTTGTTTATTAAGTGCTTTATTGATGCCATATCAAAGTAAAGAGGAGGCGGGAATGAGAGAGAAGAAGTCGAAGGAGATGGGATGTGGTGGGAGGATTGGATGGCGGTGTTTCTACCTCGACTCATCGGTCGTGCTGCTTTTGAAGTTTGCGGCACCAACAGCACTGCAGCGACGGTGCATTATTATTGTCATCTGCCGCCGCTCGGAGTCGCCGAGCGCCGATATACGATCCTACCCCGCCCAGCGCACTCCGTCCATGCCACGTTTCACGCACCTCCTTCCACCTCTCTCTCCGGACGGGCAGAGACACGCAGAGAAAGAGATCACTAGATAAATACATCGATACATATAGATAGACACATAGTAATAGCTTGGCCTCAATTTAGAGGCGGCTGAACAACTTGCGTTCAGGCGGTCGTCAAACTAGTAGACGTGCGGGTGCAGGGCTAGCGTCAGTAACCGGCGGAATCCCAGCCAAAGTAGAGCACGGAGCTCATCTCCCTGCAGTAGTGCTATCCTAGTCGAACCTTGCGCGAAGTCAATTCGCTCGCTTTTTCTCCCCTGTTCTCTATATTTTCCTCTCTTTTTATTTTGGTGTCGCCCTTTTCAGATTATGCGCTATATCGTCATAGACATAGAGTGGATGTCGATACGAGGGTGATACGCCAGTATAGAGTCGTTAGAAGTTTAGAGTCGTAGAGTTAAAGTGTGAATACATGTATGCGTGTGCAAGTATGGGAATGCCATGTAATGTTGGTGTTGAAGGCAGCGGCAGTGTGGCGGTGGTTTGAGGCGCTGCCAATTGGGCCTCGATGTACTCCACAAGGCGAGAATAATTGGGCAATGGGTAACGCACACTTACTTTTGTGCTCTGTCTTGAGACTCTAGAAAAATTGTCACGGTTTTGATGATAGGTAATCAAAATCAGAGCTTTGTTAAAAGCAAAGCAAATAAAACGTTCCACTCGTGTTTCGATGAAGAGTGATGTGTTTGTTTATACGAAATTAAATCATTATTGATAGAAGAACATACAATATGCCAGGTGGTATACTGTAACCGGCACTCACTTTCTCGGAGTACATTGCGGCGATCAGAGTTAAAGCTCGCACAGCCACGCTCCTAGAAGATGAAGAAGCTTACCGTGGTTTTTCGCAAACAAAAAAATATTTACTTTGTTAATTCTAGGCACACGAACGGTCTAGCATTTTAAATTTGATCCTGGAAGCAAAATAAACAAAGCCGACCGACGCGTGATTTGCAGTTCAACATGGCACCTCCCAAAAACCATACGTCTACGCGGACGACTATAGTACAGGATAAATGTGCCAAATCAAACGCTTTATAATGAATGGCATAAAATGTCTATTAGATGGAATTCGTTACACATTGATCGTGTCACTAGCATTTGCATAGATAGATGTTCGACTCCTAATGCAGTTCGGTGATTTCTGGGGATTGTTCCGCCAACATGCGTATTGCCTTTTGTGCTAGAGGACACAAGCCCAGTCGGATACTATTTGGTTTTACGCATGCGTATAGATAGCTACTGTACATTACATAAGCACAATCTGCTCTAATGTTTATACTCAGATGTTCTTTAATACAAAATGTGCTCTTTGTAGTTAGTTAAAATCTTAGTCAGTCGCGTTTGTGAAAAAACTATGTCATCAAAATTAATTAGTTTACCACCTCTACTTACTGATTATGTAGTTAGCTAGCATTTTCTTCTGCAAAGTGGCGATATCATGTAATTCCGTTTCCGCTTGTGGTTACTATCTAACATCTTAGCAAGCGTCCATTTATTTACTTATATATATATATATATATATATATATATATATATATATATATATATATATATATATATATATATATATATATATATATATATACCGTTATGGATCTACATATGCCTCCTTATATGTATGTATGTATATCTATATATATATATAGTAGTAGGTTTGGTTCGGCGTTTTTTACAGGTAGTCAGGCACGCAGGAGCCAGAGAGGCAGGGAGGGGAATCAGGACGGTGGAGAAGCGTACGCACTCCCGTTGCAGTACGCTGCCTGCTGTACGCTTGGCTGGCCTTTCGGCGTTCAAGCAAGAACGGGCGACAAGCGCGGCTAGCGATCTCTGTGTCTAAATCCCTGCTGCTTATCGTTGTCATCGTCGTCAACGTCGTCTCTTTGGGAGATCGTTTCCTGCTAAAGCTGTTCCTTTGCCCGCGTCCTCTATCCCGAGTAGCCATTGCCACAGCAGCAGCAGCAGCGGTGGCGGCGGCGGCATTTGCAGCCGTACCATAGGGGTCCGCGGCACTGGCAGCAGCATTAGTGCTAGTCATCCCCTTTACTTCAGGCACAGCCCCTCCTCCTGCCGGCTGCCATCATTGCTGGTCGTCGTCTACTACGTCCTGGTCGTGACCCTGGTCCCGGTCTTGCTGACTCGGCCGGCCGTTCTCGCCAGGCCGGTCCCTGCGTCCTTTACTGCTGCGGCCCCCAGAGGACAAGTCCGCCAGACAGAGGCTAGTCTTATATATATATATATATATATATATATATATATATATATATATATATATATATATATATATATATATATATATATATATATATATATATATATATGTATATATATAAGGCTATTTTACTTTATTCTCTTCGGTTTCTTTTTCGCCCGTTTCCTCTGCCTCCTGTGCCTTTTGATGCTCCTCTTCTCCAAGCTCACGGTCTTCTCAAGGACTTCGCATTCGCGCTGACCAAGTAGACAGGAAGGACATCGAGGACAGCTGGAGGAACGACTGGACAGGACAAGCAGACTACCGAGCGGTCACGAGGGCTCTGTGTGCTCTCCTCTGTCTGGCTTCCATAGCAATGCTATGCCTAAATCTCGCTACTCCCCCCCCCCCCCGCCCCCCGCTTTTCCCTCGTCTTCTCTCTAGTCTCTTCGTCTTGCGGTCCTGCGTGGGCTGTCTCTTGACAGTTGTTGGCTGTACACGAGCATTCACCCGTTTGTCTGTTTAGTCCGCCCGCTGTCGCTTGATGGTTCGTTTGATGCTGCGCAGCAAGCGGCGTATCATTGCTGCGTGCCCTGTCCGCCTGCCTGACTGACTGACTGCCGGCACGCTTGCCCCGTTTGTCCATCTTTCTTTTGCGCTCACTCTTTTTCTTCTCCTTTTTCTTTGAGAGTTCTTTGAGGGTTGGTCATGTCGCTCTCAAAGTCTTACTTCTGAGCTTACCCGTCGCCCGCCCAGCTCCCCCCAGCTCCGCCAGCTCAGCCACGCCAACTGCGCCTGCCCCGACGCCATCAGGATTAGGCTTTGCGTGCGTCGCAAGGAGCCTTAAGAAGCAGACCCGCCGATTGATGAATACGACTACCGCAACTACTGCTAGCACGGACACTACAACAACTCTTGCTGCTGCTGCTTCTGCTGCTGCCATTTCTGTTACTACGATAGCTACTGTTATGGCCGACAAGCGAAGCAGCTGGCACGCGGATGACCGAGCACTCATTGGCTCGTTTGGCCGCAACGGCCAAACCCGGCCCCCCATTGAACGCCATGATGCTCCTCACTCCCTAAGCCCGCCCTTCCCTATGATCTGCGCATGGCCGTCATCAAATCAGGCCTGCTGATACAACCAGCCGATGCAGTCAGCCAACCAGCCATAAGCAAGCCGGAATACACGCATAGCCAGATATAGCAATCTTAGGCCTTGCCACGTACGCTAATATACAGCAGACACACAAACACATATATCCACCGCAGGCAACCATGAAAATGTAGACATTATATACTTATTGGCATTAGCGTTTACTTGATTTACAAGCGATATTTGATAGCTGTGACTTCTGTACTTTTCATATCGTGACAATTGTTATGTGTACATATATCTATATTTTTTTAGATTTTCCGTAAGGCTAATGCTTGTGTTCGGTTTTTGTATGCCATGGCTAATCTTTAATCCACTCCGGCATTTACCTTGTCTAAATTGGAAACCATGCAAACCAATTTAAGGGTGGCCGGCCTGGGCATCGAACCCAGTCTTTCCGAATGCAAGGCAAAGGCTTTGCCACTAAGCCATCTTGCTCGGTAGATATATATATATATATATATATATATATATATATATATATATATATATATATATATATTATCTCGGCACAACTGCGTAACAATGTCGATGTGTTTGCCGATACTTCAAATTATCCAAACACATATCACGTGTAATATACGGCTACAATATTTACATAGATGCGCACGCACGCATACAGGTGATCATACGAGGACGAGTAAACGGAAAAACGTTTTATGAAAAAGTACGCAATTAAGTGATTGTGGGCGCTTTAGATTGCCTTCGATTGCGGCAGAAACTATATAACTACCTCTGTTTGCTCAAAGAAGCAACATAAAAGAACTCAGCTTTAAAATAATTTCAAGTTCGATATTATTGCGAGCAGTACTCATTGCGTACGTACAGTTAGACAACTTTTCAACAGAATGTCCAAGGCCGTCTTATATCGTAGCCTCATGGTGTACGCCGACTGATAAAACTTTATTGGTACATACGCAATATTATTCGATAAATTGGATGCTGTTTGCTAAATTATGACATATTAAATTTTTATTTCGGGCGTTTTTCACAAATTTATAGATCACTCATTACCTTTTTATTAGTCGAACGCGATATAAATTCGGGTAAAATGATTACCGCTGTGCTCAGCGGTTGTTTAGCACACAGTGGAGCGCACCTGTTGTATTATTAAGCGCAGAGTAACATTTTTACGCAGCCTTACTCCTTGATATTGTGGACAAGGGGCGGTGACGACTTTCTATGATTAAACAAGCGAATTAAGGAAAATACTTTTTTCGAATGATGAGGCAATCCATTGCGTCGATACCTTGTCTAACGTAACATTTTGACGGGCGTTTTGCTCTAATCGGGCGTTTCGCTAACGGAGTTTCGGACACTTCGCTTGCAAGTGGCAACCGCTAGCTTGGATTTGCTCTCTAATTTTTTGAAGGGGACGTATACTCTATCGGACTACGAGCAGCATCGTGGCCTAAAGCCAAGAGAAAAATGGAGAACCTTCGTTTCCCGTGTTATCACTGACGACCAATATTACGTATGCTAAAGGCAGCCTGTCTTAGGTGCCCAGCCGGGCTACGCCTACTTGTATACAGATTTCGCAGAATCTCCTTCACAGCCATCTTGCTATTCGGAGCAGTAGTGTAGTATCGTCAGGCAAAGCGTATAATACTTGATTTCCGGATGGTAAGTCAGAGCCACAAAGTAACGGAAATGGCCCCTATCTCAAGGCGCTGACTCCACAGTCGGCTCCTTGAAATTCTCTTCTGAGAACTGTTATTATTGCCTTGCAAAAACGGGTGGCAACTTTTTTTCTTGAATGCAGTCGCTTGATGTTTGCTGGCTGCGTTAGCTCACCTTCCCACGAGGTACCTCATGCACGGAGGGATCATTATAGAAGAACATTATAGATTTGGAGACTAAAGGAAAGGCATCATAGCAGGGGATAAATGGCCTTTAAGCAGTATGGAATCTTCTTAATAGCCATACAACCAGATGAGGTTTGTTATTTATTTTAAAACTTGTAATAGAGCATAACACAAGAAACATGCATTTAAAATTGCCAAAAATGGGCACCAGCATTTTAACTCACAGGGGAAGTCAAAATTACAGGGTCATTCGTATCAAAATATAATTCTTTCGAGGTTTGATAGAGCTCGGCAAGAAAATAATTTTTCCCTATGGAGGGAGGACGCGGAAACGTTTTGTTTAGGAGTGAGAATGAAATTTATAAACGTAGTTTTTCTGCCTTTTTTCTTCTACATAGTTGTGCAAAATCTACGTTTTCGGGAGAACCAGTTAGGGCATGAAAAATCCATTGTACCGGCGTGTTTGCAGGAAAATTCTGCACAACGGAAGACACTTCACTAGCTTGCGTAGCGAAAAGCGAATGACCGGACTAAAAAAAGTCATAAAAAGTTGATTTGTTACGTTAACGCTTTTTCGTGAAAAATTCAATCATAGCACGTCGATACGATTGGTTCCTTGATGCGTAGACTGGTTCTCCTGCAAACGTAGATTTTGTACAACTATGTAGAAGAAAATAAGGCAAAATAACGACTTTTATAAATTTCATCCTCACTCCTAAACAAAACGTTTCCGCGTCCTCCTTCCATAGGAAAAAATATTTTCTTGCCGAGCTCTATCAAACCTCAAAAGAAGTACATTTTGATACGAATCACCCTGTATGTTACCAATAGCCGTATGAAACCTTGTTACATATACGACTTATATTGCTATTCTTCTCAAATCTGAATTATAATCATATTTAACACGGCTATATAGCATCATCCACCATGGTTGCTGCTCCGTTTTTACGAATTTCTTATTTTGTTCTATAATAGGCCCAGTTTGATGTATCGTCGTTGCACAATCAATTGCGTTAGACTTATGGTTGAATTTGCATGTCAACTTAATTTAAACACCAACATTTTAATAGGTGTGCCGGATATCAATTTACATCAATTTTTCGAATGGCTCGATTTTTATAATGTTAGGATCACATGATTCTACATTTTGTACTGTACAGTCTTGGATGTTTAAAATGTAGCCTTAGGGAACAAAATCTACGGCGCGGACCTATGCCCTCAACCAAGTAAAAGTACACGATAGACCAGCTGCTGATCCTCATGTCCTGAGAGCTTTTCCTGCTGTATTATCTCCAGTTCGGCCAAATTGCGTAGAAGCTTTAAGGACGATACGCAGACTAATCAAGTGGGTGTTGCTTAAATCTTGGGTCCCGTTACATGCTATTTTCGGTCACTTTGTGACTAGCGGAACATGTTTACTAGCTTCCCCACAGAGGAGAAACAGTAAGCTTCACAGAAAACGTTCTATCGCACCGCAACGTTTTACCAGATATTTCAGTTGTTGTCTACAACTTGCAAATTGCTATATTTCTGTCAGACAATTGCTAATCATCCATGCACATGATGACTTCTGCAGGTTTCCCTGTGGAATCAGTTAAATGAGCTGTCCAATTAAGTCATGTCTTTAACAATTTAAGCTAAATTATGAAGACCATTGTTCCCCTTCATATGTGTATTTATATTTTAATTGACAATGTTTATTTATTACTACTTTATTTATGTATATATGATTGATTTTCGTGCATATTAATTGGCGGCGCGTGATCCGCCTATATCAAGATACGTTGCAGTGGGAGCCCGAGAAATAGACTAACGCCGCTATCGGAAATGATGTGCCGTTTAGCCTAATCACTTAATCGGTTAGATTTGATGCGTTATATATATATATATATATATATATATATATATATATATATATATATATATATATATATATATATATATATACTTGTTTTGCTCTGTCTACATTCAGGGCTAGTTGTAAAAACACACAAATGTGTAGTTCGCTGTACGCCCATACTATGCCCGAGCTTTAAAAAAAAAATTAAACCTGAATGGGGGTTGGATAGTAACGCACCATCTCTTTTTATTGAGACATCTGTGCTCTCCGTTTTTTTTTTCGATTATGGTCGATTTTTAGTCCACTTCGGCATTCACCTTGTTTAAATTGGGAACCATGAAAACCAATTTAGGAGTGGCCGGTCCGGATCTCGAACCCAGGCCTCCCGAATGCACAGTAAAGGCTTTTGCCACTAAGCCATCTTGCTCGGTAAATGCCCGCGCTTTGGATGCTGTTGGACATTTTTGCCAACTTAGTTGTGAAGTCGGCAGGAGAGACCACTTACACCTCAGTTTAGACAGAGAAGTGTTGGCTAAGATCTTTTAATTTCTATTCCCGTACAACTTGCATCGGTAATGTAGCATTACGTTCTACCATAAGGGCCAGTACTAGGCATAATCGAACCCAATTGTCGAGTGCGTTTGCTATATAAAGATTGCTATTTGCCATTACCTCTTCTGTAATATTAGCTAAACTATAGCGTGTTCACACTATCCGTCTTTGCCACTGTTTGCCATCACCTCTTCTGTACTATTAGCCAAACTATAGCGTGCTCACACTGTCCATCATCGCCACTATTTGACATCGCCACTATCTACCATCAGCACCATCTGCCATCAACACTATCTACCATCCACACTGTCAGCCATTAATTTTACATCAGCAATATATTCCAGCACTATCCCACACTATCCACCATTCACATGACCAACCATCGGCACTATCTGTCAACAACAGTACCTGCCATTAACACTACCCGCCATCAACACAAGCCATAATCAACACAATCTGCTATCAACACTATCTGCCATCAACACTACCCACCATCAACACTACCCACCATCAACACAAGCCATAATCAACACTATCCGCGATCAACACTATCTGCCATCAACACTATCTAGCATGAACACTATCTACCCTGAACACTATCCGCCATCGATACAATCCACCATTAATACCATATGCCATCAACACTATCTGCCATTGACACTACCTGCCATTAACACTACCTGCCATCAACACTGTCTGCCATCAACACTATCCATCATCAACACTATTTACCATCAACACTACCCACAATCAACACTATCCACCATCCACTCTATTCACTATCAACAATATCTGTCATCAACACCATCTGCTATCAACTCTATCTGCCATCAACACTATCTGTCATTAACACTACTCACCGTCCATACTATCCACCCTTAACACGATATGTCATTAACACTACCTGCCATCAACATTATCTGCTATCAACACTATCCACCATCAACACTAGCTGCCATGAACACTATCCACCATTAACACTCACTGCCAGCAACACTATCTGCCTCTGCATCAACACTATCCACCATCAACACTAGCTGCCATGAACACTATCCACCATCAACACTTACTGCCAGCAACACTATCTGCCTCTGCATCAACACTATCTGCCATCGACACTATTCACCACTAACACGATCTGCCGTCAACGCTACCTGCCAAGTGCTCTCCAAGTAACGATGGCGTTCAACGTTACAGCAACGTCATAGGGCTAGCCACCTACGCGATGACGGCAGCGGCAGCGCAAACGAAAGCATTGTTCTCTTCGGGTGTTCTCCTGGCCTCCAAATGTAAAGCTACGCTTTGAGCAAACCGCGTACGAAGGAAAGTGATGTATAGTGATGTGTGCAGTAATCGGGGGCAGGGGGAGGGGGAACTAAACAACAACGGCAACTACCGTCGTAGATGTAATGCTAAGAACCGCGACAGCATTGATTATAGATATGATGCTCTGTGACGACAATTTTTTATCTATCACTGCAAAAAGCACACTATTCGACATAGCGACTCAATATCACTGTCATGTTGCGACTTAATCTATAATATATGTGGGTTCTCAAAATTTCTGTACTAACGGTTATCGATTATGTCTAAGACTAAATCTTCCGCTAATTGCGTTCGCGACATAATTCGAGTGTGAGCCTTGCCGATGCGTCCTTTGAAGTAAAATTTTTGTCTTACCTATATTTTTAAGATCTGACATTGTAAAATAAGGGGCAATAGTGCGAAGACTATATCTTACAATAGGTACAATTTTTATTCTAATTAAGTTTAGCGATATTTTTAATTCTGTATCAGTGACGTCTCCCACTAGAATTATGGCTGCGGTGGCCTTGTTTCGCATCATCTTCTATCTGTCTGTTGAATGATAGCTGCAGCGTCACTTTTATACCGAGATGTCAGAAGTGATTCACGAGTTTAATATATTCTTCATATCTTCAATACTTCCTCAGTCACAATGCGCGTAGGATCCACTTCCACTCTATCGTAGCATGCTTGTTTTGGCGGTGTTTATTATCATGTGGGTTTTTTTAAATTGTAATTCAGCTAATTTGCAACATACCACGTATCAAGTTATACATAGTTCCCTCTATAAAACAAAACTGGGTTCAAAGTACTTCCAGGCCTTATATTAATAAAAGCAGTCTCACAATGGCATCACTCAAGGGATCACTTACGTGTTTACTCAACTGAATCAGTGTAATTAATTCAATGTGCTAGGTGTGGCTATATATGGCTACGTTGTTTTGGCCATTATTCCATGATCTTCGTCAGCCAAGTCTGTTCATAACGCGCATGTGTGTCTGTGAGTGTTGATACTATGAATTAACTTTGCAGACGTCTCCCTTCCTTCTTTTTCACATGCAAACTGTATGGAATCACAATCCGATTTCGTAGCTATTCCTCTCCATCCTCGTCATCATTGTGCTGTACAATTTGTCGACCACGTGCCATATGTGCTGGTGCTGCTGCCGCTTCTTCCGCTGGCCCTAGCGTAGCTATTGTTGTTGTTGTTTTTTTTTGTTGCAGCTGTGCTTGCAACTATTAAGACTGCTGTTAGGAAAGCGTCTCGAAACGACGTAGCACCCCGGCAACTGGTCACTCGCCACCAGGTCCTCGAGCTTTGCCGCTTTTTGATTTCTTGCGGCGCTCCCCACCTTTGCAGGGTTTCCTTGGCGGAGAGCCTTTGGTCGAAGTCGCCGCTGCTGGGGTCGTAGACGGCGAGGCTTCATCGTCGTCGTCGGTGGTGGTAGTTTCCGTCGAGATCTCATCGTCGGCCAAACAGTAGCCGGTCACCAGAAGCACTGTTAACGTAAGCACCAGAATCGTGTGCGTCGACACCATCCTTTCTAGCGTGACCACCACCACTACGTCAGGCACCAAGTCCAGCAGCGTCAACCTCGCACTGGCGAACGATTGTGATCATCCGCATCGCGTCTTAAATACGGCGTGCCACATGAGACGGGATCTTGTGCTTTTTTTTGGCGCGTTGCTTGGTTTCTGTCGTTGTTTGCATTTTGTCCGTGCGATGTTGCCGACAATGCGTCGTTGAACGACGATAACAAAAAAGAGTAGAGGGGAAAGCTATGTGCGTGCTCCAGGGCTATGGAACTATATGTGGTATGCCCGCATGTCACGCTCATAGTCAGCCAAAAAAACAAAACTCACGCAGACTCAGCGCCGTCACGAAGATGTGCTGCTGTTCGATTGTCTCTAGCTGATGGCTCAGTATGCCAAGTGAACGAATCAGTCATCACTGCTGTAGTCGTCTACACGTGACCAAATACAACCTGACATATTGCGACAGATCGTGTGCTCTACCATGCTGCGGCAGCCTTTACGTGTGGACTTTACATATATATATATACCTCTTTTCGGGAGTCAGTTGTCGCTCACTTGCATCCTTACTAAATAAATTCAACATATATATATATATATATATATATATATATATATATATATATATATATATATGTTGACAAATGTACAAGACAAGAGTTCTTGGCATCTGCTTATTATGCGCCGTGCTGAAATCAAATTCACCACTCCTGACATTATGATCATTTATTTCAAATTCGCTATTGCTAGGTATGTCAATGTATACAATGCATATATAATAACTATCATTATACCATGATTTGATTAAAAAGCTTTCCCACTCGAATTCGGAAAGAGAAATCGAGCGTCTTCAGTTGTTTTTAGTTTTACAAGTAAAAACCTCACCGCAGCGGCGGGATACAGTTCGCGCCCGGGGTATGGAATCGCAGTGTACTTTTCAACTAGACAGTGAAACCGGTGCACGCTGTAACAGGTCGCAAGATAACGGCGTAAGAGCCACTTCTAAATCTCGTGTAGCACGGTGAGAATGGCGTACATTTCCTGTAGCTTATACCTTTTGAGATCATTGTGAGCGGAACTCTAACAAAGCGTTTATGGTTGGAGGCTAAAAGCGCTGTACTCCTCAATATGGGAAACAGATCCCAATAATCTGTCTCGTGCGTTTGTTGCAACCCAGTTATCGTTCAAGAAAGATTAAGCTCACTTTATCGAGCAGCCAGAGCTGTGCAGTTGTGAGCTTGTCCCTGGAAACTTGGATTCCGCAACTAGCTACTGACAAAACTTTCAAATTGAAAATACTTGTGCACGTTTTGAGAGAAACATTTGTGGAGTTTTATATATTAGCTCCAGCTTAACTCCAGAGATGAATCGAACTGAGCTGTGGATAACGGCATCATCTACATAGCAGGGTTAGCACAGTGGGATGCCGCTCGCAAGGTGTGATAAAAAGATCTGCTTGCATAGTAGGCTCGTTCCTTGCTAGAACGGCCTTAAAAGCTTTGTGTCTTTGAAGAACATGGCTGACTTTATTTCAGAGAAGCTGAAGGGGTTTTCAGACAAGCAACAAATGCCCTACGAAAGGCTCCTAGCTTATGTGCAGCTAGAGGTTTCTTTGGAACCGTATCTGTAGAGGGAAATGCAAGTGCTCTTCATACGGTATGGTGTAGCTTTAAATGGTAGCGAAAATTTTCTTTTTGGATTTTTTAAAATTTTATTGGTGCTTTTCTTATATTAAGTATAGTGATGCGCGTCCGGGATTCAGGGAAACTTGGATGTTGTTTTCGTAACAGTCTGACATATTGCGGTCTATTCGATGGTTAATAGGCGTTCATAAAGTGAATGTGTACCGTAACCTCTAGCGTACAGTTCCTAGGCCCCCTTAATAATATCTACACCTCCTACTGTTCGGCAAACCTGCTTTCTAACATCCGTAACCAAACACTCCACGTCGCCTTATGATATAAGGTGTATGCCGATCATTTCATACCACGATCGTCCAACTAGTGGCATATTTCGCGGTTTTAATACCAGATTCAAGCTTGAATTTCAGGTCATAGTGCAAGCTGGCAAGGCGAAGCGTCACAACTAGGCACATTATTCCGTCCGTCTATAATATTAATCCAAAGAGATTAAGTCGTACTGTAGCAGAGTAATATATTTAGTTTGTTTTATCGTCACGTCCAAGTACGGTTGTTGTGTTATTAAGTTCTGGATCGATTGCGCCAATTTTGGACTTCATGTATACGTCATGTATAAGAAACTCCCTTAGCGCGCATTAAAAAGTCGTACAATTCCTGTCAAGGGATACGCGAGTCGGCCACGCGTGAAACGGTCTGGCTTTGGCGTTTTCGGCATTCAGAGCAATTGCATCGCCGATCACGATTATTTTGCTGTGAAGTCATTCTATCATATATTTTTCTTATAATATCAAGCAATTGTCGAACGATGCTTGGCCAGTGTCTGTTGCATCTGAAAGCAATATTTCCTGTAGACGGCCAGGTCGTGTTGAGTACTGAAGAATGCCTTGGACAGACAAACACAGAGAAGTTTTTCATAGTGCCTAGTAGTAGCAGCACCTGCCTTAGTGCTTATTTTTGTTTTTTACGTTTTTTTCCGTAAGGCTTATGCCCGTGTACGTTTTTTTCATGTCATGGCTAATGTTTAATCCACTCCGGCATTTACCTTGTCTAAATTGGAAACCATGCAAACCAATTTAAGAGTGGCCGGTCTGGGTCTCGAACCCAGCCCTCCCGAATGCACGGACAAGGCTTTTGCCACTAAGCCATCTTGCTCGGTAATATATATATATTGTGTCTGGCCTTAGTGCTTAAAATAAATATATATTGTGTCTTGCGTTTACCTGTAGCCAGCCGATTTATTAGGAAAGCATACATGTGTTTGGCTACTTAAATGCCAACCAATCGAAAAAACATGATTGTAACAATGCTGTTCGACGATTATGACTTCCGTGGAGGCGACAGTAGAACGACCCCCAAGAAAAGATTGCACAGATCAAGAAAAGTGTACTAATAATTATAATAGTAACAAACATAGCAACAACAACAACAACAAAGTGGAATTGCGTATATACCCTTGGTGGGCACGTGTGTTGGTAGGTATTCATGGTCTAAGTCCATTCCTACCTTCGGACACATCATTGCCCATTTTTTGCCAAGGCAGGCTAAGAACTCGAAGCCGAGATGAGTTGGTTGCCGTCTCAGGGCGGCAGTGGATCAAGTTGTCTGTGTTCTCTGCTAACGCTATTTGCTTCGTGTGTGTGTGCGTGTGTATAACTTGCGAAGGAGAAAAGGAACACGACGCACTTTCGTGTTTGTATTATGGAGCCTTGGAGGAGAGAACTTGGTTTCCGCTATCCGCTGAAACGTTTTTACTTAGTGCCCCTGTGGGCAATAGCTCTCGTGCTCTCGTTGCGTTTGCTTTTCCTTTTCGTTCTTTTTTCAGCGGGTTATTTTTCATACCTATCCGTTGTCTAGTTTTGTCCACCCATAGTCCGTGGTTGATGGCCTCGAGCAATAGCGGGCTGCCCGCTGACGAGAATACCTCCTCCCACGAGACCTTTTGTTCTGCCTCTCCCATTTTGGTCGCGCTCTCTCGTAAGATGTACTCAATGCCACCGTCATTGCCGTAGCGGTGTGCAATGCTGGACAGTGTCTGGACAGAAAAAAGCTGCAAAGATGCCCGGTTTAGATTAACGGTTTTTTTGGCTAGAACTGTTTCATGTTCTACTAGGATTCCTACAATACTAGTGCTGCACTAGCCGTTGCTGCTCGTCCTGCTACAATGTCTACGCCTGGTGTTACCATCGTTGCATTGATCACTATCAGAAGCCACTACGTCGACAAAGCGCGGCAAGAAACAACGTTTGAAAGCGATAACTGCAATTTCTACTCCGTGCGCGAATTGTCACCTGGCAACGTAGAAAGCTAAGACAGGGACGCCCATGTATTCATACCGCTGCCGGTGTCAGCAATCTACAGCGGGGTTGTGTGCACAAACGAGGCAGGATAGGATAACGATGGCAGCTTTGACGGAGTCCTACTCTTGTCCTAATCGAGTTTGAGCTGTGTTTACTGTAGCTGATTATTATTGTCTTATTCGAATATATCAATCTCACAAGTTATTCAATTTGTAGTCCCTGCGCTAGCTGAGTGTCTGGTTATAGACAGCTGGGCAGCTGAAGGCACATATGAAGCCATATTGCTCTAATCTCGTGAGCTCTATGGCTCTCATAGATAGAAATAGATTGTTGATTTGTTTCTTTGGGGACCATGTCTAAGACTAGACGGCACCTCGCGTCTAGTTCCACCGTTTTTTCTTTTATTCGTATACATTGTTATATTTCTTTATGTCATCCTTAATTTAAATTGTCGTTTCTTTACAGAGGCTTACCGGAGGCTTGGGAACTCCTCATTGCGTTAAATGCTAAATCAATTGAATTTCCAAATTAATAGATTTCATCAACCAGTTTCTTCAGTGGGCTGTAGCTTCGTGCTAAACGCACGACTTCAGTAACCAAGCTTGCTCCGTCGTCTCGTATGTTCTCGTAGAAGATTTAAGTGGTATTCAAACTGCAAACTGCTAAAAGCGCTTCAAAAGCGGAGTTGGGTGTGCTAAGTACAAGCGCAAAATTGCGTATGCGTAAATGGTTTAATTTGTTGTTGTCACCCTGTGTGTGTACTGTCAACCCATCTCGCAACTTGGAGAAGTGCACTCCAAACGTGATGGATGATTTTCGATGAAGTTTCGATGAAGTTCGAGTCAAAGTTAAATACTAGGTGGCGTTAGAGCTATCGCTCTATATGCTATTATTTGTTATTTTTGCTACTATGATTGTTGCTGCAATTACTTTAATTAATCGTGCGTTAATCTTGTTATTATCGTTAATATTATTTGTGCGTTCAGTAGTGTTGTTTGGTGTTGCTATCGTTGCTGTTGTCCGTAAATTTTGTTGTTGTCGCTAATTGTTGTTGTTGGTGTTGTCGTGAATTGTTATTGTTCTCACGGCTGTTACTGGTGGCTAGTATGCCTATGATTGTTGTTTTTGTTGTATTATGATCGCCTAAATTGTTGTTTTTGTTGCCGCTAATTGTTGTTGTTGTTCCCACTGTCTAGCCGTTACTGATGGCATTGGTATTATGCCTATGATTGTTGTTTCTGTTGTATCGTTACTGCGTAAATTGTTATTGTTGTTGTTGCTGTCGCGAATTGTTGTCATTCTCATCGCCTAGCCGTTACCGGTGGCATCAATATTATGCCTATTATTGTTGTTATTGTTTTACTGTTAAGGCGTAAGTTGTTGATGCATTTTTCTGCTGTCGTTATGATTGTTGCTGCTGTTGCCGGCTCAGCTACTGCTGTTTTTTTCCCTGTAGTCCTCACTGATCGGCATGTGGTGAAGCGCGCAGGCACTAAGGCATAAGCTTTATTGCATTCCCACATCGAGTACCGAGCGGCCGGGCACGAGCAAGACCGAGCTAGCTACCAAGGAACACAGGGGGGCGAGGAAGACAGGGGGGCGAGAGCAGCCGAGGGAAAATCTCTGCGACGGTTGTTTAGTGGTACCGTGCCGCGCCATCAATATCTCCGTCAATCAGCCAACAACGTAGCAGCACACGGTTGCAGTTGTTGTTATCGTTGTTGTTACTGCGTACATTTATACTGTTGTTGTTGTCATTGCAGACGCTGTTGTTGTTATTGCACACGTTGTTGTTGTTATTGCAGACGTTGTTAATGTTGTTATTGCACACGTTGTTGTTGTTATTGCACACGTTGTTGTTGTTATTGCAGACGTTGTTGTTGTTGTTATTGCAGACGTTGCTGTTGTTGTTGCAGACGTTGTTCTTGTCGTCTTCATTGCGTGGAATCCTCATATGCATGAACGACCTAAGCTGGGCAGGTCTTGTCGTAGCACGAACCACAACACGTCGCGGCGTTGTTGCACCGCATTGGGTCGTAGAGCCAACCGTTGTTCAGGGACGACCAGTACCAGCTCCGAGTACTACGTGTCCAGCTACCAGCCAGCTGTGTGTGTGTCGGCCTGTCTCCCTGCTGCTGTCGTCTATCTGCTTCTGTGCGTTGTTTGCGTAAAACGAAATGGCAGGACAGCTTTGCTATTCTCGCGTTCTGTCGTTGTTACCGCTGCTACCGTGTGTGTTGCTGTTGTGGTCTGGTCGTTGAGGCCTTAACAGAACAAGTTGCTGCTGCTGCTGCTAGCAACAACAACAACAACAAAAACGAAAATCAAGCTACGACGATAGCTTACTTACTTCAAGGCGAGCGCGTACAAAAGTATTTTGTTTTTTGTTAGTGCTGTTAGTATTGTTGTGCTTGTTGTTTCACCTCGTGCATTTTTGTTGTTTCTCAGTGTGTGCATTGAGGCTAAAGAATATCAGGCACTGCTAAATCAACAAACTAAATTTGCGCACGTGATTATACTAGGCTATCCCATACTAATCTATCCCATCGTTGTAATCCCTTACATCCTACTTATTTCCCTTTTTGAGCTTTAATGTGCGAACTTGACTGGACAACTGCTAAGAAAACAAAGTGCAAATAGCCAATATTTTTTTAGACTAATATTTGCAAACGAGCACAAAATTGTCTGACAAGTCGTTGCAAAAAATAAGTGATAAATGTGCGCACATAGACACAACTTTTTACAGTACATATACGTACAGCACATATGAACGCGTACTGCTATCAGCGAGCAATATTGAGTAATCTGATAGAAGATTTGGTAAATAGCCGGTTAGATCATATCTGCTGTGTAGGCAAATAAGAGAACCATACTATACTGTTGATCATGCTAGACATCCCTAAGCTGTTTTTCTCGAACTAAATGCATATGGACAGGTCTAATATGCACACATACGCATTACAGATGCAAGTGGAGCGCCTATTGTCTACCGAGAACGTGTGCACTAAGAATATTACTCAATCTCGTGTAGGGTGGGCTGGGACCACTTCAGCAGTGTCCGCCGGACGGACGCCGCGTTCCCGCGTTGGACGTCAAGATTGCACAGACATAAGAGCGGGAACATATGTGTAAAGTGCGTCCACTAAGTTTCAGAACTGGCATAACAATAAAGAACATTTATGGAAAAAAATTTAGAGTTATAGTTATCACTCTTGAATATGCATTCCTTCTAAGCTTCTAAGGTGAAACATCAATAAATCTTCATTTTAAGATGGTTAGCACTTGACGTGCCCCGCTTGTAAATCATGAAATCTTTAAGAAGGGAAGTAGCTAACCTTGTGAATGTCAGCAGAGGCTAATAACGGAAGTGGGCATTTAGATAATTGAGAGAATGAAACATTGACGCATTTTCGTTTTGTTTAGCTTTGACCACACACATCAAGATTACATATTGATTGCCAGGCTCTAATGCGCTAAGCAACAACTTAGCCCAAAATGTTAGTACGTGGAGAAATTGTAAAACGCCAAAACGCAAGCGTTTTTTGCAAGCGTGATTAGCAAATGCATAGCGGCAATGTATGTTGTTGCTTTCTGTTCGGTCAGTTGTTCGACCAACATTTCAAGAGTTTCAAGAGCCCATCACATCAAATGCACAAACGCAATCTCCCAATTTGTAGACTTGTCTATTCAAGAAAATAAATCTGGATCGTTCGGTACGCTGCGCGTAGCCGGTGTTACGGCAATAAAAGACGCCGGCTGACGTAACTTGCTGGCGATTGTCCTTGACCTATGCACGCACCAAGGAGTTGTGCTCGGCTGTTTTTGCCATATTCGCTCTGATTTTCTCTCTCTATCTCTCTGGCTATTTATTCTCTACCGTCCGGGCCACACAAGAGAGCAAACCTTCAGACTTCAGGATACTTTAGCGACGATGGTAGCTTGCATGGCGACGACGGCTGGCTGAGTTCGATACGTTCGACCTCAGTCTGTACGCAGTTGTATTTGGGAATCCAACGACCTTCGATGCTTCATGCTTGATGCTTCGTCCATAACGAGAGTAATTGAGTAATTGATGTATTCATTTTGTTGTTTGTGTCTAAACCTGGACACAATTAAGTTAATAGCCCTTAAATAGACTTCATTCTGCGTGATGGAACACTGCGACCGATCGAATCAGCAGCCAATCTGTCAGACCTTTGGGCTGGTCACCTAGTAAGGATAAGCGTCGATCGGAGAGAAGCCGGAAATCGGTATCGAATGTCCCACAATTAATTTATCAGGTCATTAGACGTAATGAACACACAGCCGTCAGGCCAGCAATACTTTCCTGCCTTCTGATGTACTCGATTGTAGCACTGCTGTTAGATCCTTTATGTGGGGATGCTCTCTCTTGCCTTTGAACATGTCAGGAGTGCATACGTAACGTACTAGACAAAAAATGACACACTATGGTGGCGAATTCAGCTCATGTGCTTGATAACTCGACGCCATGTCATATCAAATGTTTGTTGTTAAAAGCGTCCATAAAATTTAGGGCGCAAAGCAAAATTTGCGAACAAAGCCGGAGAAGCTCCACGAAAGACCAAAAATTATTGGTCTTACGCGCAAAAAAGACCACAAAGTGGGCGGGACCCTGTGGACGTTGGAACAAGCAGTTTAAAAGGTATTATGTAGGCAAAAATAAAACAACCTTTGTCTAGCCCTATGAAGTACTTGCCTTAGATAATGTTTCGGGGATTGCACACACACACATACACACAAACACCGCGAAGAGACTGACCATGGTTGGTTGAGACTGACTTAAACAGCAGACTACTGCGTGACCCTAAATATGGAAGAACGATTCTTGCACGCTTAAATACGTCAACTTTCCGACCAGTTAGTATACTGAAAATGAATAGCGGTGTTTGTTTCTCAACTGCTTCTGGGACGCGTTGTTTCCAATGAAAAATGTATTTTTTGGATCTGTGTTAAAATTACTGCAGCTGCCCATACCAGTCACCATAAATGTACGCACGCTTATTCTATATTGTTTAAAAGCTACAGGCAAATGCAATAAAACCAATTATTGTAAATTACAAGTAGAATAGATTATCACATCAGTTATTCTACTCATATTAAGTATGCATATAACATTAAATATTATACTGTATGTTATAACATGGACATTTATACTGACATTCGGCATGTCATTCGAGAAAGGCAATGTAACGACACTTGACTTTTTTTTTGACACTTGACTTTTGTAGGAGCCAGCCAGCCAGACGCAGCATACTCGATAGAGATACACTCTGTGTACGCCTCGTGAAATTTATATTCTAACATACTAGGTGATGATAGCCATGAATTTTGTTCCTGGTGTAGATTTGACGATTGTCACCCCTGCCAGTTCAGACTATAGGTGAGAGGCACTGAAATATGTAGGTCTTGAACCTCCCGTCGGACTTATTCAAATTTATTTTCCTATTCCAATTATAACCTATTCGAATAGCACTGTACTCGGCGTCTTCAATCTTAATCGAGCTATCTCAACAACAGATTTACGTCCTGTGCTTCATGCAGATTGTAAACAACCTTTTAAGCAAACCAAAATGCACCCGAGTGAGGTGTACCCATACTCTGTCAGGACCATGCATCAGCACTACGACAATCTTAAGGTGCACGCAGGTCGTGATGAGCGACTAATATGGCATCTGCATACATCACAACTGCAGTTTTTTGGTCCCTTTGTTGAATATCGCCAACAAAATCGGTAAGCAGAATAGAGACGGAGACGCAGCTTAGTGAGTCAGTCCCCTTGCAGGAATTTTTGCTTACCCGCAACGCACCCTACTCACCCTACCATAAAGATGTCCTCATCAAAGAGGCTCAAAATTAAGCTTAAAAGGGATATATATAGGGTGTTTGGAAAAGTTTTTCCCTCGTAGTAAGGAATTGTAGAACTTGTTAAAAAAAATTCAATAGAACATGGTCTCTGAGAAGTCTTGTTTTGGAATGAGAGTGAAATTAATACAATTTGTGACACTAATGTTGTTGCCCAACATAGGAGCATAAAATGTGCTGTTGCGAGACAACCAGTCTTCCTAGACGGAAACTAAGCATACCGTCGTGTTTGAGAAAATTCTGCTTCTTCCGAAGAACATGTAAGGCTGGTCAGAAGATACGACACGGTCGTTTAGAAGAGATTTTGCGAAAAATGAAGTTCATTCTTAACTTTAACGCCAAATACCTTAAAATCATTACTCTACGACCACTCACGGCGCTTAAAACTAACATATTCAGGCAAATAACTTTTATATTGTTCACCTGTCTGGAGCCCATACTTGTGCAAGCACATAGGCATGCTTGAAGGTATTCAGAGAAGATTTCTAAAAAGGCTCTGTAAAAGATGTAATATTGACCCGAATGCTGTAAACCTTCCGTCGCTCTCGTTTTTACTGAAGAACAACGACACGCGAGCACTATCTCAACTTTCAAGTGCCGATCTTATTAACCGTTTTTTCGACGTGACAATGAATAATCGCAGAAGTCAAATAATGTTTTTACCAAAATGTATTCCAAGACTTGAAACAGTCAATAATATGTTCGCCTGGCGTGTAGCCAGAGAATCGTTTTCTATTCTAAAAAAAAAATGCGCATTTCATGATGATCATTTTGGCACCGAAGTTATGGCAACGCGAGCTGTGGTTGCCGAGTAATTATGCTTTTTTGGACAGATGTCGAGATTGAGTGCATGCAAAAATGACTTCGTTCCAGAAAAATTTGGAGAGCGATATATGGAATTGTAGAGCTCGTTAAAGGATTTTTTTTCATTGGAACATGGTTTTTGAAAAGTCTTGTTTTGGAGTGAGAGTGATATTAATACAATTTGAGTCACTGGTGTTTTTGCCTGACATAAGAGCATAAAATGTGCAATTACGAGACAACCGGTTCTCCTATATAGAAACTAAGCACACCGTCGTATTCGCGAGAAAATTCTACTTTTTCTGAAGAACATATATTATTAGAAGATGCGACACAATCGTTTAGAAAATATTCAGCAAACAATTAATTACTTTTGTTAGCCTTCGCGTTCAATATCTCAAAATCATAACCATACGACCAATCACAGCGCTCAAAACTAACACATTCAGGCAAATGCGCAATTCATATCGATCATTTTGGTACCAAATACGTAGCAATGCGAACCGTGATTGCGGTGTAATGAAGATTGAGTGCATGCATAAATGATCTACTAGCACGCTGGGTCATTTTTGCATGCGCTCAATCTCGACATCTGGCCAAAAAATCGTAATTACTCCGCAACCACAGCTCGCGTTGCCATAAGTTTGATGCCAAAACGATTATCATGAAATGCGCATTTGCCTGAATATGTTAGGTTTAAGCGCCGTGAGTGGTCGTAGGGTAATGATTTTGAGGCATTTGGCGTAAAAATTAAGAATGAACTTAATTTTTTGCAAATTCTCTTTTAAATGTACGTTTTTAATAAACAAAAATACAGTGATAACAGTAATACGATTTGATAACATGATTACTATTATTCACATGATTTATTTACACACCAGATTGGGTAAAATATACAATAGTACGATCGATATCACTATCGCCTCGTAATGACATTAGTATTAAAAATCACTCAGTGCCAGCTTTGTTAGAGAGGAGCTTGCATTGCACTCACTGCCATGATATCTCACACATATACCATAACAATATTTACAAACACATGTGTCACAGGGTTCATGGCAAGCGTCTTTCTGACATAGAGGGTGAGGAAAACCGTGCACAGCAAAGCGGGCGGTTATGTGCCTGTTTGTCCTGCTTGTACCCTTCCATTCTGACCTAACCTTTGCATCTGTCATATAAAAATGTGGGTCGATTACTATTATATACGTGCATTTTAATACGTGTATACATTTTGTACGTTCTAAGTGACTATTGGACCACGTATGACTAGAAATTATGCATAATAGACAGTCCGATTTCCCAAAATACTGGAAGAGGATGGTCACGGTAGCGATACCAGGTATCAAGGCGTAAGAAACTTCTCACAATATATTTTTCTCGGAAGCTGCGGCGGTAAGCACACGTCTGGAGCAGAAGGTCAAGGCAACAATTCAAAGTTCTGTTTACAGCTTTATCTTAGATACCAAAGCTGATACGCTGACTTGTTTAACAGGCTCTGCTATTCTAGTTAACAATCTGCTCCACCATGATAGACTTGCATGAGGAACCCTACAAGTCCGCGAAACGCATACATAAAAACCTTTGCGCCAACTCTTTTTTTAAGGAGTGAAATTTGCTTTTACGCACATCCGTTGGTGTTGTTGATGGGTAGTGTGGGAGTCGACTCGGGAGCAGAGTATGTGACTCAGTCCATTGCCGAATGTGTAATACCCACTAAAAACCACCTCCCCCACCCCCTCCTAGTTCGGAATTATGTAACAGTACCCTAAGACTAGGAGAGAGGAGCTTTATGCTTCAACCTTCTTCTAGATCTACGGGAACGTCGCGAAATGAGGGTGGGTCTTCACGGATCACTGCCAGAGCAGGTTGACTAGACCGTAAGCGTGACCTTCGGGCGTCTTCTAGACCTGTCTTCTGCCTCATGATGTATTCAAAGAAGATGACCCCCTCCGCCCAGTCGGTGGATGTTATCATCATTCTTACGACAATCTTGGCTGTTGATTTCCCAGCCATCTTACGTATATGAGAGGGGTCGTCGTGCCGGCCCGAGTGCTGCCTAGGTTGCAATTGTATGGTCGACTGTGGTCGGGTTCTCCTAATGTGCATAACACCACGTATCAATCGTCGTCTTGCCAATTTTTTCTCATATAGGCATGAAACTGTCCGTGGCCAGTCCAGGCCTGTATTGCGTAATATGTGAGCGGTCCCTGTCCAGACCCTTCATACCAATCTTTTAAAATTGGGATGACTAATCCGCCCATTTCCCGCTGTGATCACCAGAAAAGGGGTTGGCCCCGTTCGAAAGCCCATGCGCGAAATGTAAATTCGCGTGCTGCCGCCCACGCTAAATCTCCCTCGAGTCTCCTCTCACTCCTTTTCCATGCCAATAGACCCCAAGGGAGCTGGCGTGCAGGGACAATCCGTACGTCTGTACTGATGGTTCTCTAAGCCCGACAAACCTTCATTGCTATGCCTCTTAGTGACGGCCGAAGGGCTTGCCGGTTGCGCTTTGTCCGGAGTACAAGGTCGGCCCAGACAGGGGAAGCGTATAGCGCAGTAGATTCTGCAACAGAGGCTAGCAGCTTGCGTCGGCCTTCGCTAGCTCTTCCCTTTCGAGGAAGTACCTTGGCTATGTTTTGCGTAACCCTTGATACTTTCCGAGTGATGTATTTGACATGTGCATTTCCCGAACGCCTAGTGTCAAGGTGACACCTAGGTATTTTGCCTCCTTTTTCTTTATTGGAACGAGGGTGACCCGCAACCTCAATCCTGATGCCACGAGTACGTTTGCGGCCGGTGAGATACAGCGCCTCCGTTTTGTGCGGGGCCAGACTTAGGTGATTTCTTTTTTCCATGAGTTGATCTTCTCGAGATCGGCGTTTGCTTGCATCTCAAGTGACGGCTCCCTGCGGGCTGCGACCAGCACCGCGAGATTGTCCGCGTAAGCGATGGCTTCAACGCCAACTCAATAGTAAGTAAACTTACCTGACCACATAATCGTTTGCACCACATAATCATTTGCGCCAACTCAATAGTAAGTAAACGTACTTGACCACTTAATAGAGTAAATTAATACTGGCCTCACAAGAAGATAAAATTAAACTCTTTCACTAAAACCGATAAGCGCGTCAATCAAAGGCCGGGTCACTTTATCTCGCTATTGACCATAACATCGCCTCTGCGTTGCTTCGTCGAAGTAAAATAAAGGTTATGTGCCTAAAAGATGCACTCAGAGAGTAAATTCGGGCATTAATTAAATATAATTGGAAAGTTATTTTTTATGTAGTTATTTTATTGACATCCGTAGCTGGGTATTGTGTTTATGTCACTTACCCAGCCCGGGTGAGTTAGAGTGTTTCGACACAACCATCGTTCTAGCGTTTTGCCAGTTTTGCTATGGACCGAACCGCCGGACATACTGCGGCGTGGCATCTATCACATTTGCTCCAGTATTGTTTGCATCGACATTCGTCCTGTGGTTCAAAACCGTCCGCGTTGCACAGAACGTAAGAATTAAAAACTTTTTTAGTATAAACTAAAAAGAGCTAATCTGCTTACAATATAAATCATTCGCGCTCTTAGTCCGTAGTCATACTATAGCATTATTATGCATGAAGCAATGCCATTAGCGTGTTTGGTCGCTCAAAGGCGTTGCTTACTCCATGCATCGCTTCTATCGTCTCAGCTTTATCAAAATAAATATTTATGTTTCTCCGAAGACACTTATAGTGCATCATAATGTTTTCAGAACACAATTAATTTAGCCGTCTTCCAATGCATTATACTGAGCTGTATTCTGGCAATTTTAGTAATTACGCTGCTGTGCTGTTACGGCACGATGAGTAATCCACAGCGTTAGACAACAGTGCAAGTTGTCTCGGCAAGCTAACTAATGGTTCCGTAGAAGTTAACTCCAATGCCACTTCCTTCAGCGGTCAGAGTTTGTACGCAGGACCCGCATCTATGACGGGAAACCTGGGATACATATATATATACCCGGGATATTTATATATATACATATCCGGCTGCTTATGTCTGGATAGACATTCCTCCGCGAACAACTACTGCTTAGCGAGGTCATGTTAGGGTTCTAATTTAATTAGTAGTTTTGATACTACAGGCGCCTTTGCGCTGGTTGCCCCTAACACGGTTACTTTTGCACCAACCCATTAATTAATAAACTACTTGACCACATGATTACTAGTCTCAATGGAAGAAAACGTTCGACTTTTTATCTAAAATTGTTAAGCACATCATGACGGCTCTGTTAAAAGCGCTTTGTGACAATAACACGGATCTTGCCTGAGATCAGTACTACTCAAGCCAGTTTAAAAAGATTTTAGACAATTTGCTTTTATAATCATTTATCACGCTGTTACATATATTTCAAGCTGATTTGTCTTGCCCTCGACGACGCACATCCCGGCAACTAGGGAAGTCAGTGCTTTACAACCCTTCATTCTTTCTGCTCTAGCGTATGCATGCACTATATGTATGTTCAGAGGGTATTTATAGCATCAGTGATAGCGATCTTCGAATTAAATTATTTAGATTCTTCGAAAGCAAACGTATGAGAAAAGGTGTGTCATAGAGAGCTACTGCTTATGCATCGCGTGTCCAGTTAACCCTCATTTGATATGCCATTGATGCACAAAAACTGTAAAAATATAGTATTTAACTTAATATAAGGCAATCATATAAGCACGGTGTCCGTTACAATTGTAGACACTGTTTGCATATCACTTATGCGTCAGTCGCCGGCTAGGGTCAGTCCAGAACTGGCCCATTTGCTCACGACCCTGTCAAGGCCTGTGCGTTTCAAGGAACAGGAATCAAGCTAAGAGCTGACAGAACTTGCGCACCACTAAGAGCACGAAGCCTGCGATAGGGGTCTTCATGAAAATAAATAAACCTTGCTTTTGACTTAAGTCCTGAGACAGTTTTCGAAACTCCTTTACTTGGGCAATAACCTCTAAAACCGCCAGGGAGTTTCCGGCGAGGGTGCCGTCGTTCAGAAACAAGAATGGAAGTTCAAAAGAATGGCGTTTTGAGAGGTCGTGGATAGCAAAGCAAAATAGATTGAGACCACAAGGGTCACCCTGTTCAACACCGTAGCATGGCTCTGTAAGCTCTGCCTGCTAAATGAACTTGCCTGGAGACCCGCGCATCTCACGTACACGTGGTATAGTTGCAAGTTGTCTTGCCTGAGCTTGTAAAAGGCGTTTTGAAGTCGAGCTTGACGATCACCTTCAATCATCAAGAAATGCCCTTGTTGCATGAACGGCAGCTTTCGCACCTCCCGTGATTCCGCAGCCAAGGCTGATCTGAAACCGGATGAGGAGACTACAACGACGGCGTCCGCATGCTCTTCCCGATTATATTTCCAACTAAGTGCGCAATGTTAGGCCAAAGGCAATGGGGGTAATTCTATTATTTTTTGCGCATTAAGCGGGGCACCGCAGAAGATGTACGATGGCAGCTTTTCCATTAACAGCAACGGCGACGAAGCGTATTAGGCCCAGGAGCAGTCGGTTCTCCTCGCTATCTCTGCCTGTGTCTTAGATGGCGCGGCCGCTTTGGATGGCACTGATGACATCTATTACAGACACGGTGTATCTCATGGGTTTGCCCGGAAGGTACGGGAGGCGGGAAAAAGGATAAGTCAGGTTGACGACGTTTGTCAATGAGCGCCAGCCTCGTTTTGGTGAAACAGCGCGACTGTGTCGGTAGAGAGAAAAACCCTTGCGCAGAGGAAGTATTGCCAAAAGCAATCTCCAACTGGAGAGCGTGCGCTAGTTTAACGATCAGCTTCTAAAAAAAAACGAGGTTCGCCTCTTTTTCCGCACCATGTGTCAGGGGATGAGAAGTGGATACTATTTAAGAACGTTGTCCGCAGAAGGGCGTGGGTTAAAAGGTAGTGAGCCCCAAGCACTGCCAAGCCCGGACCCATACAAGAAAACTAATGGTAAGTGTTTGGTGGGATGCGAAGGGGTATCTCTTATGAAGTGTTGCAACCAAACAAAACAATCAATACAATAAAGTATTGTCAACAACTGGACAATTTGAAGAGGGGCATTAACCAAAAAGCGGTTTGGAATTGGGACAGACAAGAAGTGACATTCCACCACACGACAAAGCAAGACCGCACACACATAATTGCACACAACCAAGAACCTAATGGAATTTAAATGGGATATTTTGCAATAAAAGTTTCCGTTGTAACGACATATTGTCTTCAAAAATGGGTTAAAAATCGGAACGGACTTATGGCATTACTTCGACAACCCTGAGGGGGGAGTCGTGCTTTACCTCTCTATGCGTCTAGCTAATGCTTGCCCGTCCTGGGAGATGCGTCGAGATCCTTCTCCTCGGCCCTCCCCTCCTCTCGACCGCTTCGATTGAGGCCTCTCTCCAACCTAGGCCCGTCTGTCTGTTTTCAGGGCCGTTTCCTTGTCATGATGGCATCCAGGTAGGCCCGTTCCTCGAACCACCTGGTCGCGTCTTCCTCATATAGTCCACGATAGTGCGAAGTTCTTTCAGCCATCTCTGGTTCTGTCAGACCCTAGCACTCGCAAGGGCCGCACAGTGCGTTATCGTATGCTCGACGTCGTCCGCGTCCCCTGAGGTGCATAGGACGCAGATGTCCGTTG